>PVKA01027819.1:0-30119 GCA_004027165.1 Ctenomys sociabilis | reverse complement strand
TAATAATATGTATTAATAGACAAATGTTTGTGAAACATGGAAACGGAAAATAAAACCATTATTATGCATTGCTCTGCCTGCACTATAAAATTAGACATCTACGCCTACTGGAACCCTAACACTGATGGTAGACAAGCAAAATGGCACAGCTACTTTGCAAAACAGTTTGGCAGTTTCTTATAAATTTTGTATGCAGGAGAAAAATATCTACATAAAGAATTCACAAAAGTTCATAGTAACTTTACTTATAATAAAAAATGTGGCATTATCCATATATCCACCAAACATGACCTGATAACTTGTGCTAAGCCATATGAGAGCGCGCTATTCAGTGCTTTTTAAAATGAACTGCTAGGAGAGGGATCTGTTCCAATAGTGTTTGTAAATAGAAACACCAAGAAAACAATATGCAATGTATCAATTATTGAAACTATCCTACTAAAAAAAAGAAAGAAAATAAATAAATAAAATGAACTACTAGGGCCGGGGAGATAGTTCAGTAGAGTAAGTGCTTGCCTGGCAAGCACAGGGTTCTGAGTTCAATCCCTCGTACTGCAAAAATAAATAAATAAAGGGGCCGGGGAGATGGCTCAGTAGAATAAACGCTTCCCTGGCAAGCACAAGGGCCTGAGTTCAATCCCCAGTTCTGCCAAAAATAAATAAATAAATAAATAATAAAATGAACTACTAATAAAAGCACCTGACTGGGTGAATCCTAAGTGAAAGTAGACAAGATTCAAAAAATACATCTAGATCATTTGCCGTATGTGAAACTCTACATGATGTTAATAGTCTATAGTTATGGGGAACAACAGTTCCTCCGGGCCAGTGGTAGGAATAGATACTGGCAGCACAGGGACATAGGAAGCCTTTCTAAATTGACAGAAAATTTCTATCGCTCAATCATGATAGAAGTTACATGGGTGAAGACACTTCTCAAAACTCATCAAACTACGTTTCTTACTGATGACTCCATTTTATTATAAATACTGCTTCAATACAGTTAATTTTAAAACTTAATGAAGTTACTTTTTAAAAAATTATTCAATATTATTGTCAAATTGATTGGGACAGCAAAATGTGGAAATTTTAGTAAAAGTAGAATTCTATTTTTAGTAAAAGTAGAATTTACTAACAGATGTTTAATTCAGTTAATTGTGATGAGCTTATATGATAGCCAAAAGGTTCAGGTTATACTATGTGCTGAATATGAATTTTTATGACAAATAGAGTAAAAAAGCAGATAATTTAACAGCACGTGTATCTCACTTACATATAATGTGCTACATCGTATATGTGTATATTTACATGTCTGAAATTTTACAAGGGCTCTATATTATTTGATACAGGAGTTAGCTGGGAGATTAACTATCAAATGAGGGGTTTTTCCATTAAAATTTTATAATGAGATAGTTTTATACGCCATGTGATATGCAGAAACTATCTGGGAAAAGTGAAAGGTAATTAAGAATGGCTTGTTAGCCGGGCATGGTGGCGCATGCCTGTAATCCCAGCACTCGGGAGGCTGAGGCAGGAGGATTGCTGTGAGTTCGAGACCAGCCTGAGCTACAAAGTGAGCTTAAGGCCAGCCTGAACTGCATAGTGAGACCCTGTCTCAAAAAGACAAAAAAAAAGAATGGCTTGTAACTTTACAAGTATCATTGTGAGCATCAATTTGTCTTCTTCAATTGAAGAGCTGCTGATTAACTTCTTTTTTTGACTGAATACCAATAGGAAAGGGCACTGTAATCATCATGACAATCTTTCCGGTGTTCCAAGTAACAGAGAACAAAAAGCCCTGGAAGGAGAGAGCCAGGACCCTGCAGCAGTCAGATCTGCCAATAGCAATGAGGAAATCAGCCAAAGATAGTAAAGAATGATTCATCGACTTCTTACTTCCCTATCTACCCTTACTTGGCCTTCCTGTATCCTTCTCAGAGGAACACATGGAAAGTTTGTTTCTATTTTTCTTACCTCCTATTTAATCTTCCCATCCCACAAGGTCCATCTCAGTGGAGTCTGCTGGATCAAGACATGCCAACTTATACTGTGCTTTTGCTCTTGAAAGTCTGTTTCCATGGATAAAGCACTAACTTCAGCAGCATGCTTCACTGGGTTCATGTTTTCATGACAACCTAACATGAGCAGCCTGAGCCTATTCAAACAGGACCCTGAGCTCAAATTTGGGGCATAAAACCTTTAAAGAAACCTCAATACAGCCTCCTCCCTTTCCTAGTTGGTGAATTCAAGAACAAAGCTGGTGCCCCACCCTCTTGGCTACTTCTGCAGTGAGTCAGGGGCTCGAGGGGCCCAGACACAGTTCTGCCCAAGGTCAGGGCCACTTTTCAAACAAAGGGCTTGATATTACCGGCAGCTGCAGGATTAAAGTTTAGTTAAGAGCCAAAATTCTCCAGCAGTTCAGTTTCAAGGGCTTAAAGGCCCAGCCCTTCTGGGAACTCACACCCAATATCTTGTTACTTCGCTTTACTCACCAGTCACCTCTTTCTCTTCTCATCTCTCATTTTGTTACTTCCTGTGTATTGTTTTTCAAAAAAAAAAAAATTGGAGAGGTCAGCAGAGAAAAAGTACAGTCATAGAGGGGAGGAAGTGTCCTCGCTGATTCTGTCCCACAGTGTACACACAGACGCACACACACACACATGACCTACTGAAACTTTGTGCGCCTGAGGAACAGGACTTCTGACTTGCTCCTCTGGACTTGTTTTAATTCTGGGTAAGAGGAGAATCTTGTCCACTCCCTACTCCCAACCCACTGTCGCTGTCCCCTTTCTAGATGAATGGGCAGCCTTTCTGAGACACTAAAATGCGTCAAAACTACTCAAGAGGTTGGTTATCGCTTTTCGATAACAGTATCATTAGTCTAATATTTAAGTTTACAAAGCACTTTCACCTGAGCATTTACTTAGTTTAAACCTCACCACAACCTTGAGAAATAAGTTCCGCTATGATCCTTTGTTTCCAGATAAGGAAATCTGACTGGTCACGCAAATTAGGAATGTGCTGGGGCTGGGATTCAACCTAAATGCAAATCCCAGAGACGCTTTATCCAACAACTGCTTTTGGTCTACACTGGCTCATCTACAACCTCAGAATCAGGAGGTCCACTGGGCTGGGCTCTGCACAAGTGCCCACTGAGTGGCCAGAGGTGGGAATCTGGCGAGGCAGTCCGCCCATCACCTGGTGGATGGCTTATGACGGTGCTCATGACGATATCTACTCGAAGGCCAAGGTCAATAGGAAAAGTCATTTGAATGATCTTCCTCTGCCATTTGGGCTGCAAAATGGACTGTCCTTTGGGATGAAGATGGGAAAGCACAGCAGACATATCAGGGAAAGAGGCAGAGAGATGACATGAGGGAGGTAAAGGATACTGGCTATGGGTGAGACAAAGGCATCAGCCAATTTGAGCTTTCTCCATCCCCGAATGGCTTTTTTCTTCCAGTTAGCACACTCACAGTGAACCTTTCTCTCCTGAAGGGTCTCAGTGTGTCCCTGCTCCTTAAGCTCAAGGAAGCCTTTCATTTTCTGTTTGGATGATGAATGATCTTTGCTAACTTATCTGTAAGCCATGGCCCCTGTCCGGTACTCGGCAGGAAGAGTGATAAGCCCAGGGAGTATTACAGGCATTACTTAGGGAAATGGCCATTCTTATTTCCAGATTTTCTTTGCCATCCTTTCTGGCCAAGTCAGAGTGACTTCCTACAATTTGACTATTGGAGTCTGGGACAGACACACAGGACACACTCCTGAGTCTAGGCGGCTGCTAACCAGCTTCTCTGAGGATTAGCCTCACAAAGATCAAAATTTCTGACTCAGAAAATGTAGTCTTTTGGGGGGGCAGGGAGAGAATCTATAGGGTGTTCAGGGTCTCACTACTAGATCAGACTCGTAGTGATCCACCTGTTTACAGCTTCCTAAGAGCTGGAATTACAGGCATGTGCCACCATGCCCAGTCTCAATTGCCCTGGGGGCGGGGCTGTCAGGGCAGACCCAGGGATCAAACCCCCTGGCCCCTGCACCTACTTGCAGGTGCTTTAATCCACTGAGCTATTTGGCCAGCCCAGGAATATATTCTTTTTTTGTTTTGTCTTTTGAGACAGGGTCTCACTATGCAGTTCAGGCTGGCCTTAAGCTCACTTTGTAGCTCAGGCTGGTCTCAAACTCACAACAATCCTCCTGCCTCAACCTCCCTGGGAATGTATTCTATAAGAAAGTCAGAATGCAGTTTGGGTTTATAAACTTGGAGATTGTGTTCCAAGAGCCAAGATTCTAACAAATAAGAGGAACATTATTGTTGTTGTTATTGTTTTTCAAGCAAAAAATATCTTTGAAATTATACTGCAGAGCAAAATCTGTTTGGTAAGCACCTCTCTCTGGGACTAAAAGTCTATTTGGAAAGAGGGAGTCCCATGGGAGAACTTCCTCGCCAGGCAGCTGCATGTGCCCCTCACCTGCACCTGACTAACGGGGGTGTGACTTCACGCACCGTCTGACCCTCGCCTGCGTACTTGCCGTGCTGTTTTCTTCCTCATGTTTTCCTTTTCCATTCTCCACGTAGTTATACTTTGGCTAAATTGATCTGTATCATTTTTATTGTGTCCAGACTTTGGGAGGAGCCACTGCAGAGCGCTTTTTACTTGTTTGAACAAGAAGTTTTGACTGGAGAGCTGGGCGTGTTGGGCACTTCAAAAGGTGGCGGGTTCTGCTCTCCTGAAAAATCACACCTTGTACAAATATGAGTCAGCGTGAATGTGTGGCACAGCCTGGAGCTTACCAGCCAGGAAAATCCTGACATGAAACGCAGTGCAGAGAGTGCCTGCACTCCCTCAAAACTCAGGTTCAAGGCCCTATTTTTGTTGCTGGAGAGGTCAAGCAATGAATAAACCAGCTAGAAATGTGTCTTACCACAAGGAAACAACAGAAGAGAGCTATAGTAGTCCTCCCAACATTTAAGCCAGAATATATATTTCTTAGTTTTCTTGCTTCTGTGCCAGAGGTTATTAAGGACAAAAGGGTTAGTGGGATGACCTATTCTGTCTACCACAGACAGAATAGTAGGAGAGAAGAAACATCCTAAAGACACCCACTGATATGCAATACGCCCAGGTTTAGCCCCTAAGAAGAAAATAGTCTTTCTTTCTTCTCTTTTTTTTTCTTTTTTCTTTTCTTTATTTCCATTTTTCTTTCTTTCATTCTTTCTTTTATGTAATTGGTACAAGGTCTCCCTCACACCATGGCTTGGACTCCTAGTGATCCTTCTGTTTTAAGCCTCCCCAGCACTGGAATTACAGGCTTGCCCCATCACCTTTAAAGTTTCATCTTTAGACAAAGCCATGCTAAAATGGCTCCCTGGTTATCTATCTGAGTAACATATATTATGAAGCAGAGAAAGCCTATAGGGAGGAAGTTAGCTGGGATTTGGTACTAGAAGCTCAAATTTGGAGAAGTTCCATGAGAGGAATCAAGGAATGTATTGGTCTAGAACTGTTATAACTTAGTACCATCAACAGGATAGCCTTTTTTTTTTTAATGTATTTAGTGTAGGGTCTCACTACACAGATTGGATTCGTAGTAATCCTCCTGTCTTCAGCCACCCAACCCATGAGATTATAGCTGCGCGCCACCACACCCAGCCTGAATCGCTATCTTAGCACTCCCTGGGGTAGGGGCCAGCACAGAAAGGTGGGGATCAAACCCAGGTCCCCACAGCTCCTAAGCAGGTGCTTTAATCCATTGAGCTATCTGCCCTTCCCCCAACTGGATGGCTTAATCCGCAGATATACACTTTGTTACCATTCTGGAGCCTGCAAATCCTAAATCGATGTCAGTGGTGTTCATTTCTTTCAAGACCCTTCATAGTTTCTAAATGCTCATCTTTTCTCTGTGTGTTTTACTAGGGTTGGGACTTCATCATAAGGACTGTGGAGGAGAACTTGGAAAGTACATTTTCCACTGGGGTATGAGAAATATGCTACAACTCTTTAAAACATATCTGCAACCCTACTACCCCAAATGTGCTGGATCTTGTCAATACAAAACATAGCCCATACCTCATCTTTTGATGGAGAGTGATACCTTTTAAAATGCAGAAAGTTTGCTTAAAAAGTGTCCTGCCTGCCACTTCTCACTGTAAAACTGCTTCACTGAGCAGAATGCCTTTTGTTGTTGTTGTTGTTGTTGTTGTTTTTTAGGACAGGGTCTACAAGGTTTCATCCATAGATCGTAGATTGTAGATTGGATTTGTAATGACCTGCCTGTTTATAGCCTCCCAA
Source organism: Ctenomys sociabilis (assembly GCA_004027165.1). Lineage (NCBI taxonomy): Eukaryota > Metazoa > Chordata > Mammalia > Rodentia > Ctenomyidae > Ctenomys > Ctenomys sociabilis. The sequence goes on along the minus strand of PVKA01027819.1, from coordinate 23,826 downwards.
GTGCTGGAATTACAGGTGTGGGCCACCACACCTCCTCTCAATTGTATCAGTGTACCCCGGGGACAGGACCCAGAAGGGCAGGCCTGGGAATCAAACCTCCAGCACCTGCACCTGCTTGCAGGCGCTTTAATCCTCTGAGCTATTTGTCTGGCCCCAGAATGTATTCTTACTGTGTGGAAATAGCAACACAAGTGAGAGAGGAGCTCTACAAGCCACAAATAAGAATTTTGGAATCATAAGTTGCTACAAAAAGAAGGAATAATTTAAATTTAGGCTTGAAAAGCAGGGCAATAATGCTGTTACTGCATTTGTTATGACGGCACATTTAATTGAAGCTTGTCTTTATGATGCAAGACTCTTAAAAAGGATGAAGCTTTCACAGAGTCATTGTATTTCTGTTTGCTTTGATAAAGGAAGGCAGAGCCATTGGAATGTGTTATGGTGTTGTATAATTTTTATTTTTGTCTTTCAGCGTTTCAAATAAAAATGTGTTAGATCTGTAGTCAGTCGTTTTTTAAGCACATGTATGCCCATGCACGCACACACGCACACACACGTTACCTGGAAGGCAGAACCAAGTAGGCTTAGGAACAACGATAAAGCTTATAAGAGGAATAAGTGCTTCCCTGGCAAGCACAAAGGCCTGAGTTCAATCCCCAGCTCCGGAAAAAAAAAAAAGCTTATTAGATCTCTCCTATGTGCTCTGCTAAGAATGGATGACATCATCCATTTCTTCTATCTATTCCTCACACTAACTTGAGAAGTCAGACATATTATAACCATCCTCATTCTTCAGTGAAAGAGGCCTAAATGCAAAGCTTATGTCAGAACAGAGTAGCATCTGAGTCTTTCTGAAGCCATAGCCCCCAATTCTGTCTTCTAGACTATTTGGAAACAATTTTCATCATGAGGACTCCCACTTAAAGAAAAAAATTAAAAAAAGAACAATGAAAAGAAATTAACATGTTTTTGGAAGCTTTTGCTCGGGCTGGGTTACATTAGAGGTCACTGAAATATCAGTTGCTTACACTGATCTACAATGAATAAATTAAAAGAGAAGTACGATCATCCATAGAAGAAGTACAAAAAAAAAGAACAGGGTGTGGAGGGCAGGAGAATAGGAGCTGGTGTTTAGAGAAGTAATGATAGACTAAGTCTATGTTTGTGCAAAGAAGAGAAACTATCTGTTTTGAGTTGGGATAATGTGAAAAACAAATTACACAACATCAGTTTGAAACATGAGGAAGATGAGACCCATGGTGATACGTTGGGACTTGTCATAAACATGAGGTCTCTAAAAATACATGCATCTGCTGTTATACCAGACAGGGTAGCATCTTTTTCCTTAAAGCCCTTAGTGCTTTGAGGCATCTATACAGTACAATACTTCAAAGGACCCTGGGAACTTTAGACAAGAAGAGCATAGGGCATGGGACATAGCACAGTGGTATGCGCCTGTCTGGCAATGGCAAGGTCATGGGTTCAATTCCTGGTACAAAAAGAAGAGTGTAAACTGAGAAAGAGAGATGACCACTCAGAAATTCCATAAAGATTGTTGGGATAGAGATCTGATGATGGTATCAGAATATTCCAAAATAAGTAAAAATTCTTTTGTTTTATAAGTTTTGTATTCTAGTAGTTTTTATTTGTTTGTTTTTAAGACAGGGTCTTGGGACTGGAGAGATAGCTCAGTGGATAAGTGCTTGCCTGGTAAGTGCAAGGTCCTGAGTTTTATCCTTGGTATCAGAAAAAAAAAAAAAGACAGGGTCTCACCATGTAATCCAGGCTGGCCTTGAACTCACGGGAATCCTCTTGCCTCAGCTACCTGGTGCTGGAATTACAGGCATGCTACACCGTGGTTTCATAGTATTAATTTGTTTGTTCAGTATGATAACATATAATATCGCATATTTTTACAGCATTTTATTCATAAAAATCAGTGAGGTGGATTCTATATCTATTCAAAGGAATGTTACATGTTGCAAATATGTGTTACATCATATTTGTACATGACAGTTACAAATTCAGACTGATGCCGGTGTGGCATTCCAGTGAGTCAAATGCCCTGAGGAGCAGTAGAGTAGACGACGCGTTTGCTGCAGTGGGGAACATTTCTTGGCAATGCTCCAAGGTACAGCCTTCTCCTTTTGGTTGGTGACTGCATTGCTAGAAGTTTCACATTTGTTTTTTTAAATGTATCAGTTATTTAATTAGGTTCTTAGTAAGAAATTTAGGACACTAATTTATGAGGCTAAATTTCATCTGTCAGAGCAAAAACAGATCACAGGTAGCCCCAGAGCAGAGGAACAGCTTTGATTTTTTGCTAAAATCTGTGAGTCCACCCCTTTCTGATCCACTTTCCACTGCCCTGAAATCTGGTATCTCTCTTTCTCAGTGTCGGAAGATCTCACCCTCCTAGCATCTGGGTTTCCACAGCTTCTTCTTGAAGTAAGCATCAGTGAGGTATTTGGGGATTTTTACTTTGCTGATGTGAATTTTTGAAGCCGTGGCAATGACAAATTTCTGGTGTGTTCTTTGTAGAGGAACACAATTAAGGCTAAGAGGCCCAGTCACAAGCAGTAGGCCACTGGACAACTTCTTTAGGAAAACCACTCTTACCTCTGTGATGCCCAGTGAGGGTGATCAAGATGGCGTCGGGTGGGATACTAGCTTGAAGTTTCTACACATGCTGACTGAAGGGTTTCTTGCCATGGCTCAGGAGCTTTCGGGGCACTTCTGCAGTAGGATACTATCTAGGCATTTTTCAAAGCTAAAGAACCCGGGTACCTCCATTCTTGTCCCCACCAACTGGTTTTGTGATCATAGCAAGAACTTTTTCTTCCTTTTTCTTCTCAACCTTTGATTTAGCAGCTGTGTACCTTCTCTTGTACAAAGCCTCTCTGGAAGCCATAGTAGATCAGTAGTATCTACCAATTCCTCTAACCAGGACAAGAGTTTGGCTGTAGTGAGACTGCCCCTTCTTGGACTTTTTTGCCTTCACCTTACCCTTTTTACCAGTACCACTGGTAGGAGCCTTCTGGGCTTCAGGTTTCTTCTCTTTAGTGTCTGGCTTCTCAGATTTTTCACCCACTATCTTGCAAGATGAGAAAGAGAACTAAGTTTCCCACTTGTATGTAAAATGGAATTTGAGTTTAGGTTCAGAGATTGCAGATAGGTTCTCCACTGATGCAACCATCATCTGTATGTAGAACATTTGAAGAATACCAAGTCCTGATAGGCCCGTAGGTCTACCTAGAAATTAGACAGGATACCCTAGCCATGGTGCTGCACACCTACAGCTGCAGTACCCTGGGAGGCAGAGGCAGGAAGATTTTAAGTTTGAGCCCAGTCTGGACAACTTAATGTCTTAGTGAGACCCTGTCTCAAAATAAAAAATTAAAGAATTGGAGATACTGTTCAGTGTAATGGTCCTGGGTCCCCAGTACAGGGCCAGCCAGATATCTCAGCAGACTAAGCACTTGCTTAGGCAGATGCAGGGACCAGGGTTCAATTCCTGGCACCACAGCTGTGCTAGCCCTACCCCCAGTGCACACTGAGTCATGGATTGAGACTGGGTGTGGTGGCACACACCTGTATTCCCAGCGCTTGGGAGGCTGAAAACAGGAGGATCACTATGAGTTCAATCTGTGTAATGAGACCCTGTAGACCTTGTACTAAAATATATTAAAAAAAAAAAAAAATTTAAACCCCAGTACAGAAAATGTAAAGGGAGAAATGCTAATCTCATTTGCCTTGCAAGGAATTAAAATGCGATAATGCACAGAGCGGCACAAGGCAATGCCTGGTACACAGGAAACACTCAGGAGTGGTAACCAAACTAACATGGTTCTAGCCCTGTAACCTCTCAGACTTATTCCAATCTGAAAGCCTTACAGCTTTGCTCTCTCTCTGTCTGGAATGTTCTTTCCTACTCAGCTTCCTCATCATTCAAATCGAGCTTAGAGGCCCCTCATCAGAGACACCTTTCATTATCACCTGCCTAAGGCAACAAATTCATCCCTTCTTTGGCTGGCATGACTTTGTTTATTTCACTCATAGGAATTATCACGATTTGAAATTACCATATGTATTTGCTTATTCATTTAGTGTCTCCTTATTTCACTAAGAGTGGATTTGGTTGGACTGCAGACCTTGTCCCTCCTGCTCTTGGCTCTATCTCTAACATCTGAGGAGAACCAAGCTTTCCATATTGGCAAGAAGTGAGTAGTGTAACTTTTCTACCAATATAGACATGGCTTCAAACTTGATCTGTTTTTCTTTTTGTTGTTGTATTTTAGGGAAGGGTCTACAGGGTGTTCAGTGTCTCACTACTAGATCGGACTCACAGTGATCACCTATTTACAGCCTCATAAGAGCTGGGATTACAGATGTACACCATCATGCCCAGTCTCAATTGCCATCTCAGTGCATCCCAGGTGTGGGGCCAGCACAGCAGGCCTGGGGATTGAACCTCTGGCCCTTTGCCTGCTTGTAGGTGCTTTAATCCACTGAGCTATTTGGCTGGCTCTGATGTGTTTAGATCTGATTTTAGTTAGAACTGGAAGGTCTCTCAGGAGGTGTTACAGATACATGGGTTTTATGGGTTTTGACCACACTAAGTAAGCCAGCCACGTCCAACCATAAGAGGCAAGCAAGTAACTATTCACAGCCTCAAATATCCTGGAACACTGAGGAATCTTACCAGACAATGCTTTGGCAGATGAACGACCATAAAAGGGAAACAAGAGCTGAGCTGGAGCCAGGAGCTAAGAAATTGGTAGCTGAGAAGTGGGGAGAAGGAAGATAGGAAGAGTGGAAGGAAGGAACACCTAGAAGGCTACCCAGGGTCAGAAAACCCCAGCTGGAAGATCTGTCAAATACCTGAGGCTGCCTTAAAGCCAGAAGTTGTATGGGACTCATTCATCTGCTACTGACTTTGAGAAGCCCCTGGAAAACTGAAATTTAAGAGAAAATGAATATTAGACACTTTCTATGTGCAAAGAAATGGATGGAAATTAAATGGCCATTTCTGGCTGATAACACCTCCATATTGAACCTGATGTACATGGAGGACACTGTCACCTTAAATAATTGAGCCTTTAGATATTTGGAGACTTCTGGATCAACCCTTTAGAGAAAAGCCCACCTGCAGGGGCCTTAATCCTGTCCTAATCATTGAGAATTTCCTTAAGCACTAACACACACTGACTATTGCTGGAAACAAGTGTTAGAAGGACCCTGGATTCAAGGGGGCCCAGGTTTAAACTCCACCCACTCACGACAAGTTGCAATGTGCCTGTATTTCAGTTTCCCACTTTTTAAAAATACATCTTTAATACTTCTGAATTCCTACGAAGGCTAAACAAGATTGCAATGTATATAAAACACTTAATATACCTTTAGGGGCCATGTGTCAAGCATTTCCTTCCAGTAAGTGGGAGAGAGGCAATATCTCTAACTGGAAGAACACCACAAGAGAAAGCTTCCCACAGCCTTGTTGTTAGAGAAAATAGAAAAAGAGACACAGGATGAGGATGCAAAAGTGACTAAGCCAGGAAGCTATCTGGGCTATCAGGTAGGATAAAATTATCTCAGCTTATAATCAGTACTAGGCAGCCTCCAGCATGGTGACTCTGCTTGAGTTTTGTATTCATAAAATCTGACTTTCTGTGGTAGTGAGCTGGGAGAAGACACTTCCCTCCTCAGGTTTATTGTAAGTGAAATGGGTATAATAACACTTGACTCTCAGGTTTATTGTGAAAATGGATCCAGATGTAGGTTGGGAAGCACCAAGCTTCTCACTAGACTCCTATGTGCCGTAGCTCTTACCCCACTGATAGCAGCTATCCTTGCATCTGAACAAACAGCCCTGGCGATCATGAACCTTAGTTCTGTGTTGGTATTTCTGTTGGACTCTGCTGTGGCAATAAGTACAGTAAATCCTCAATTTACAAACATATTTATTTATTTATTGGCCGCCTCAGCTGGCCCTGAGGGCAGGGCTGGCACAGCATATGGTACCAGGGATCCAACAGCAATTGCAGCTGCCTAAACTTGCTTCAGCAGGCACTTTAGAACACTGAGCTATCTAGCCAGCCAAAGTTACAAACATTTGAGTTGCAAATATTCACAGAGAGGAATGGACCTCACACTGTCAACATTCATGGATGTGAACAAATTGTGGCAGCTCACATGTCTGCTGGGCATTGTCATAGCTGTGCTGCTGTGTGCTTCCTGTACAGTTCCATATTTACAGTGGTGCAGGGCTCAGTCCAAGCCCAGCATACTTGGAACTAAGAGGAGAAACAGTATTGATGTGCAGGCTACAGACAGGAGAAGCAAAGCAATATACATTGCCTACTTGTGCCAAAGGGGTGTAAAACTCACTTTGTCACATTTATGAATGAATCTGACTTGAGAACAGAACTCATACATAAGTCAAGGGTTTATTGTAACACTCAAATTCTAGTCATTTAAATTCAACAAGTTTCTGCTTCATAATCTACCATGGTAGTAGGAGGCTACCTCCTAAATCATTGTCATCCTAACTCCAGATGAAGGTGGAGTGTCCTGGCTTTTAAAACTTCCATTCACATCTAATTGTCCAAAACAAGTCATGTGGCACTAACTTCAAACCGGTGGGAAATTACAGTCCACCTTAGGTCAGAAAGGAAAGAGAACAAGAATATTTGTGAACGGCCTTAATGATGGTTGTAGCTAGGGAGCAAAGACTTTAGAAAGATTTAATTATCTCTTTTCCCAGAGAAAGACTTGCTATGAATCAGCTTGTTGAGAATTGGCAAGTTACCAAGGATATGTTTTTCTTTTCTTGATGAAAATAAATTATTAGCAAATAGTCTTGCTGAGTTGTTGCACTTCTCAAAAGGCTTCCTGTTTCCATGCCCACAGCTAAGATTAACATCCTAAGACAGCTGCTGAGGCCTGCTTTCCCGTGAAGATTACCTCTCTTCACCTGTCTATCTCTTTTGCTCACCTATGTTAAAAAGATACACTTCCTTTAATCTTTTCCTGATCATATTATGAAACACCAGATTTCTGACAGCACCCAAACCATGGAATGCGTTAGCAGAGTCTATGGGTTTCAAGTGGCCAGTGTCTTTAGCACCTTGGCTACTGAATGGGCTCTTTCCTTATGACTTAGAGGTACAAGAAAATGTTGTTTCCTTTCCAAGTGTCAATATGTAGGGTCTTTTCATCTTGTGCTTTAGTAGAGAGCTTTCTTAGCCACTTTCTTGTCACTGGGACTTAACAATGAAGCACTGACAAATTAAAGGAGAAGCTTATTTCGGCTCACATTTATAGCCCATGTTTGGTGGCTTGAAGACAGAGTGGTATGGCACAGGGGCATGGGAGCCAGAGAGTGGGATGGGAGGCAGAAAGGAGGCCTGGGAAGGAGGCTCCAGTTGTGCCCCTGGGGAGCGGCCTCCTCGTCCAAGCCCCATCTTCTAAGCCGCAGTTAGCTATGGCATCTCCATGACTGCTTCGCTCTGCAAAACCCACAATGAGTACAGGGACTTTGGGGGCATCTAGATGCGAAGTGTAACATTGACCCCCAAAATGATTCACACATATCTCTCTGTGTAAAATGTGCTCAGTCTATCTCTAAGAGTCACCAAAATGTTTTTTTTTTAACTTTTTATTTTTATTTTTTTGTCTTTTTAACATAGGGTGTCACTATCCAGTTGAGGCTGGCCTTAAGCTCACTTTGTAGCTCAGGCTGGTCTCGAACTCACAGCAATCCTCCTGCCTCAGCCTCCTGAGAGCTGGGATTACAGGCACGCACCACCACGCCCAGCTTGGTTTTTTAACTTTAAAGAGAATAATTAAAAATAATAATAAATTAGTTTCAAAACAGGATAGTAAGAGAATAACAATAATTAAAATATCACATTATTATATTCATACTAGTTGTTCAGAATATAAGGTATAGGCATGAAATATTGTCTGAATAATATTAGCTCAAATGTTGTTTTGCAATTAACTCAGAGATACTAGCTGGACAACTATCTTAACTGATATATATATATATATATATTTTTTTTTTTCTTTTTCCATTTCCCTTTCTTCCTTCCTTTCCCCATTCTCCTATCATAGATTTTCTTTTCTTTTGGACAGTTTCTTCCCTTTTCCCAATATCTATTATACATTTTTTTAATCTTATTTACTCTTTCAGTGTCTCACAGTAGGGAGACAAAACATTGTTTATGCATGTGGGTCTCATTTATTTCACTTATGAGTATAGCCTCTAGTTGCATCCATTTATCTATAAAAGCCTCAAGATTATCCTTCTTTATGGCTGAGTTTCTTTATAGAAACTGTACAGGATTTTGGAAAACAAGATAGAATTCAACAGTGGTTGTCATACTGCACATTGTCTTCAAAGTAGTTGCACAGATTACCAGATATAATCATGTAAAATTGGCCAAAATAAAAATCATAAGCATTAACTACTCCATTAAAAAAAATAGAAATCAGTAGAATTATCATCCTAGCTATCCTATGTACATGCATACATGTTTTTTCTCCCTTTTCTCCTCTCCCTCCTCTAAACTGTTTTTTCCCGTTCAGCAAATTATTTCCTGTCTACTTCCCCTATCATACCTTTCAGATTTCATTTACTCATTCAAGTTCTTTTAATAGGGAGACAATATGATGTTTACCCGTACAGGTCTCATTTATTTCACTTATGAGTATAGCCTCTACTTGCATCCATTTACCTAAAAGCCTCAAATTTGTCTTTCTTCATAGCTGAGTAATACTCTACTGGACAAAAATACATCTTTTGCTTCCCATTCCTCAGCTGATGGGCATTTGGGTTGTTTCTAAGATTTAGCTATGATAAATTGTGCTTCTATAAACAAGAGTGCACCTATATCACTGTGGTATGATGTTTTCAAGTCTTCTGGAAAAAAACCTAGAAAGGGAATAGCTGGGTCAAGTGGGACTTCCAATCCTAGTTTTTTGTGGACTCTCCATACTGATTTCCATAGAACCACATCTTTTTTTTTTTTACCCATTCCTCTTTGTTTCCAAGATTTAGTTATTATAAATTGTGCTGTTGTAAACATGGGTGCACATATATCACTTAGTATGATGTTTTAAATTCTTCTGTGAAGATACCAGAAAGGAAATACTGGGTCACATGGAACCTCTAGTTTTATTTTATTGAGGAATCTCCACACTGATTTCCACAGTGGTTTCACCAGTTTACACTCCCACTACCAGTTGAGAAAGGTTCCTTTCCCCTGCGGCCCCTCCAGCATTTGTTATTGGCTGATTGCTTGATGACAGCCATTATTTCTGGAGTGAGATGGAATACTAGTGTTTTAATTTTCATTTCTCAAATGATCAATGATGCTAAACATGTTTTTATGTATTTCTTTGATATTTGCATTTCTTCATCTGAGACATGAATATTTATCTCAATAGCCCATTTATCGATAGGGTCTTTGAATTTGGGGGAATCTGATTTTTTTCAGTTTTTTATATTTTCTGGTTAGAAGTCTTTCTTTGCTGGAACCAGGGATTGAACTCAGACCCTTGAGCTTGCCAGGGAAGCACTTATTTTACTGAGCCATCTCCCCAGCCCCTAGAAGTCCTTTTTCTGAGGGACAACTGGCTAAAAGTTTTGCCCACTCTGTGGGCTGTCTTTTTTACTCTGTTAGTTATTTCTTTTAGTGAGCAAAAGCTTTTTCATAACGTGAAATCCCATTTGTTGATTTTTTTTCTAGTATTTCCCATGTAGTCTGCATTTTGTTAATGAAATCTCTGCCTACATCTATGTCGTCAAGATTTTTACCTATTTTTCTCTTCTAGGATTTCTGCTTTAATAGTTAGATCTTTGATCCATTTGGACTTTAGTTTATTGCATGGTAATAGACATGGATCTAGTTTTATTCTTTGACATGTAGAAAGCCAGTTTTTTTCAGAACCATTTATTAAATAGGCTTTCTTCCAATAAATATGTTTGGCTCCTTTGTCAAAGATAAGGTAGTTAGATATGTTTGGAGTTGCTTCTGCACGTTTTAGTCTATTCCACTGATCTACAGGTCTGTTTTTGTGTTTTGTTTTGTTTACTTATACCATGTTGATTTTCCAGGACCTTGTGCATGCAAAGCATGTGCTCTACCACCAAACTACACTTTCAGTGTAAATTCTTTTATTTATTTTTTTTAAAGAGGATTTTTTTTTTTTTTTTTTTTTTTTTTTTTTTTTTTTTTTTTTTTTTTTTTTTTTTTTTTTTTTTTTTTTTTTTTTGGTGGAACCAGGGATTGAACTCAGGCCCTTGAGCTTTCCAGAGAAGCACTTATTCCACTGAGCCATCTCCCTAGCCCCTACCATGTTGATTTTCTTGCAGAAACTTTGTAGCATAAATTCAGGTCAGGGATTGTGATGCCCCCTGACTAACCTCAGTTGCCCAGTCTTGCTTTTGCTATTCTAGGCCTCTTCTGTCTCCATATGAATCTTATTTTTTTTTAAATTCATTTATTTATTACAGTGTCTCGCTACACATCACGGATTCTTTTTGGCGGGGGGGGGGGGTCAGCTCAGCCTGTCCTGGGGGGAGGGGCTGGCATGGCATGTGGTGCTGGGGATCGAACCGCGGTCCCTGAGAGGCGCTTTAGACTGCTGAGCTATCTTGCCAGCCCTCCATATGAATTTTAGAAATGTTTTCCTAGTTCTGTGAGGTATGCTAATGGAATTTTAATGGAGATTGCATTGAATCTGTATAATTATTTTGGGAGTATAGCCATTTTCACTATATTGGTTTTTCCTGTCCATGAGCAAGGGATATCTTCCCATGTTTTGATATCTTCACTGATATCCTTTTTAAGAGTACTAAGCTTCAGTGTACAGATCTTTTACTCTTTTTTTTTTTAGATTGATTCCTAAGTATTTCTTCTTTTGGATGCTGTTTTAAAGTGTGCAGTTTCCATGCTTTCTCTCACCAGGCTTGCTGCTAGTACACAGGGATGCTATTGGCTTTTGACCATTGACTTTGTGTCCAGCTACAGTACTGAACAGGTTATTACATCTACAAGTCTTTTGGTGGAGTTTCTGGGGTCTTCTATGCAGAGTATCATGTCATCTCTAAATAATGATAACTTAATTTCTTCCTTTCATATTCTTATTCTTTTTATTTATTTCTCTTGTCTAATTGCTGTGGTTAATGTTTCCAGAACTATATTGAATAGGAGAGATGATAGTGGACACCTGATTTTATTTTATTTTATTTTATTTATTTATTTTTTTGTCTTTTTTTGAGGCAGGGTCTCACTATGCAGCTCAGGCTGGACTTAAGCTCACTTTGTAGCTCAGGCTGGTCTCGAACTCACAACAATCCTCCTGCCTCAGCCTCCCGAGTGCTGGGATTACAGGCCTGCGCCACCATGCCCAGCTGACACCTGATTTTAGAGTGAAAGCTTTCTTTCTTTCTTTCTTTCTTTCTTTCTTTCTTTCTTTCTTTCTTTCTTTCTTTCTTTCTTTCTTTCTTTCATTTTGTGGCCAGCTCGGCCCACCTTGGAAGTGTGGCTGGTATAGCACGCGGTGACAGGGATCCAACCGCAGTGCCTGCACTTGCCTTAGCAGGCACTTTAATCCTGGCAGTATCTCATTTATTTCTTTTCTTTTTTAAAATTTATGTATTTGCTACAGGGTTTCACTACGCATCTCGAACTCATAGTAATTCTCCTGTTTTCAGCCTTCCCAGTGCTGGGATTATCAGGAATGCCCAGTCTTGATGGCCAGCTTAGTGCGTCCAGGGGCAGGACTGGTGCAGCATGTGGTGTGGGGGATTGAACCCGGGTCCCTGTGCTTGCCTAAGCAGGTGCTTAGTCTGCTAAGCTATCTTGCTGGCCCATTTCTTCATTTCTTATAGAATTCAATAGTGAAACTGTTAGACCCTGAACCTTTCTTTGTTGGTAAAGTTTTAACTACATTTTCAATTTCATTGAATGGTATTGGGTTATTTAGAATTTTTATATCTTCTTGATTTAGATTTGACAATTTGATTGCATCTAGGAATCTGTCTACTTTTTCTGTTTTCCATCTTTTTAGAGTATAGGTTCTCATAGTATGTATTAATGAGCTTCTGAATTTCTGTAGTATCTGCAATGATCTCTCTCTTTTCATTTCTAATTGTTTGGATTTGTGTTTATTCCTTCCTCTTTTTTGATGAGGCTGAATAATGATTTATCATTTTATTTATTCTTTCAAAGAACCAACTTTTCAATTCATTAATTTTTTGTATTGTTTTCTTAGTCTCAATTGCATTAATTTCTGCTATCTTTATAATTTCCTCCATTATATGAGCTTGGATTTGGTTTGTTTTTCTTTTTCTAAAAGTTTGATGTTCAACATTAGGTTGTTTATTTGAGTACATTCTGTTTTCCTGACATGGGAGTTCATCACTACAAACTTCCCTCAGACTGCTTTTATTGCATCCCCATAAATTCTGGTGTGTTGTATTAGCATTATCATTTAACTCTATCTACTCTTTAATAAATTTTGTCTTCAATTTCCTCTATGACACATTGACTGTTCAGCACTGTATTATTTTTCATGTGTTTATGTAGTTTTTGTGATTTCTTTATCATTGATTTCAGTTACATTGCATTATGATCAGATAGATGCATGGGATGATTTCAATTCCTCTTATTTAAACATGTTCTTTGGGCTAATATGTGGTCTATTTTGAAGAATGTCCCATGTGCAGCTGAGAAGAATATGTACTCTGACATCTTGGAGTGGAACACTCTGTAGACATCTATCGTGTTCATTTGTTTACTGGCTTGCTTTAATTCTGATATTTCTTTGCTGATTTTTGTCTCATTGATTTATCTATTTGTGAGAATGGAGTATTAATGTCTCCCACTGCAACTGTGTCAGTGCTTACTTGGTTTTTCATGCTGTTAGTATTTGTTTTATGTAGTTTTGTGCACTGGTATTTGGTGTGCTTATATTTATGATCGTTATCTCTTCTTCTTGGAGTTTTACCTTAACAAGTATGTAGTGAACTTCCTTGTCTCTTTTTATTAGTTTTGCCTTAAAGCTTGCATTGCCTTCAAATAGATTAGCTACCCTTGATTTATCTTGGTAACTGTAACGTGTAAGATTGTCTTCCATCCTTTGACTTTTAGTATATGAATTTCTTTTTGGATAAATTGTGTTTTTTCTCTAGACTTTTCCTGCTGTTGCATTCGCATCTTGCTGCTCCAGAAGGTGGGGCACCTTCCATCCTTACAACCCACGGCGAGCAAACGAAAAAAGCCTACATATTTTCTTGCCCTGTACATTCCTGGAGGCAAGAAAAACAAGGAAATTCATGCACATCCAGGCAGGTCGACGTGGCAACCAGATCGGTGCCCAGTTTTGGGAGGTGATCAGCGATGAGTGGCACTGACCACACCAGCACTTTCCATGGGGAGGGTGACCTGGAGTTGAACCACATTTCTGTGTAGTACAATGAAGACACAGGTGGCAAATACATTCGTCACGCTATTTTGGTGAATCTAGAACCTGGAACCATGGACTTTGTTCCATCTGGTCCTTTTGGCCAGATCTTCAGACCAGACAATTTTGTTTTTGGTCAGTCAGGGGCAGGCAAAAACTTGGTCAAGGGCCACTACACAGAGGAGGCCAAGCTGGTGGACTCTGTCCTGGACGTGGTGTGGAATGAGGCCTAGAGAGCTGTGACTGCCTGCAGGGCTTCCAACTGAACACTCTCTGGACAGGGACACAGGCTCTGGCATGGGCACATTGCTCATCAGCCAGATCTGAGAGGGGTACCCCACCACATCATGAACACCTTCAGCATGGTACCCTTGCCCAAAGTATCCCACACCATGGTTGAGCCCTATAACACCACCCTCTCTGTCCATCAGCTGGTGGAGAACACAAATGAGACCTACTGCATTGGTGAGACCCTGTATGACATCAGCTTCTGTACCCTCAAGTGACCATGCCCACCTATGGGGACCTCACCCACCTATGGGAACCTCAATCACGTGGTCTCAGCCACCATGAGTGGTGTCCTCACTACCTGCCTCTGCTTTCCTGGCCAGCTCAATGCCAACCTGAGCAAGCTGGCCATGAACATGGTGCCCTTCCCACAATCTGCACTTGTTCATGCCAGGCTTTGCCCCTCTCACCAGCCGTGGCAGCCAGCAGTACCATGCCCTGACCATGTCTGAGCCCCCCCAGCAGGTCTTTGACACCAAGAACATGATGGCTGTCTGTGACCCACGCCATGGCCGCTACCTCACAGTGGCTGCTGTATTCCGAGGCCGCATGTCCGTGAAGGAAGAGGATGAACAGATGCTCAACGTACAGAACAAGAACAACAGCTACTTTGTAGCAACAACATGAAAACGGCTGTGTGTGACATCCCACCTTGTGGCCTCAAGATGGCTGTCACCTTCATTGGCAACAGCACAGCCATCCAAGAGCTATTCAAGTGCATCTCAGAGCAGTTCATGGCCATGTTCTGGCACAAGGCCTTCCCGCACTGGTACACAGGTGAGGGCATAGACGAGATGGAATTCACAGAAAAAAAGATGAATTGTGTTTTTTGAATGCAGCATATTGCTGGATCTTGTTCTTTGACTCATTTCTTTTGATTGCTAAGTTGAGACCATTTATATTGGTGGTTAATGAAATGTATTGGTTTATCGTTTTTCATGTTATTTTCCTGTTGTTGGTTCCCTTTCTTTCTCTGTTCAATTGCTTGGTAGCTTCTTCCTGTTGGCAAACATGTGTTTGTGACCTTCATTATCTCTTTCTATTGTCTTTTAGAGCATTCTGTAATGAATGCTCGAGTTCATTCGTGCATTCATTCAATGCATGAATTTCTTGAGTTTTTCTTTGTCATGGAAGTTTCTTATCTCTCCCTTGATTTTGAAAGATAATTTTGTAGGGCGCATCAATTTGGTTTGGAAATTACTTTTAGAGCTTGAGATACCTCACTCCAGGATCTCTTTGACTTGAAGGTTTGCGTTAAGAAGTCTGCTGCGGTTCTGATGGCTTTTCCTTTGTACGTTATTTCTTTTTTTTTTTTTTTTTTTTTTTGGTCTTTTTGAGACAGGGTCTCACTATGCAGTTCAGGCTGGCCTTAAGCTCATCACTTTGTAGCTCAGGCTGGTCTCGAACTCACAACAATCCTCCTGCCTCAGCCTCCCGAGTGCTGGGATTACAGGCATGCGCCACCACGCCCGGCCGTACGTTATTTCTTTTCTCTAGTTGTTTTTGCTATTTTGTTCTTGTGCTGAATGTCTGGAATCTTTATTATCATATGCCTTGGTATAGACTTATTTTGGCCATGGATATTAGTGGTTCTATATATTTCATTAATTGGTAAGTCAAGCTATTTGTTTATGTTTGGGAAGTTTTCTGCCATTATTTCTTTGAAGATGTTTATTATGGCTTTTGCACTGTCTCTAGTTTTCTAACTCCAATCAATCTTACGTTGTTCTTCTTTGCTTTCTTTTCTTTTTTCCTTTTTAATGTATCTCGCGTAGTGATTCTCCTGTTTGCAGCCTCCAAAAGGTTGGGATTACAGGCACATGACACCACCCCGTCTCAATTGCCCCCTCAGCTGCCCCAGAGCCTGGGCTGCAACAGCACACTGGGGGTCAAACCCCTATCACTATGTTCTGCCTAAGCAGGCGCTTTAGGCCTCTGAACTATATGGCCCCTTCTTTGCTTTATCTTGTAGCCATCGGATTGATTTTTTATGATATCTTGCTATATTTTTTTAATGTATGTGGTACAGGGTCTTACTACACAGCTTAAACCTGTGGTGATTCTCCCGTTTCAGCCTCCCCAGTGCTGGTATTATAGGCATGCACCACCACACTTGATCTTGGTGGCTGGTTCAGCATGCCCAGGATGGGACTGGCATGGCATGTGGTACTGGGGATTGAACCCTGGTCCTTGCACTTTCCTAGGCAGGTGCTTAGACCACTGAGCTATTTCCATGGCCCTATCTTATTATTTTTAAGAAATCTTTCTTTTCCTGGTCTCTAGTCATATTTCTGTCTTCTAGGTCTGATATTCTGTCCTCGTCCTTATTGAATCTATTGTGTGTACTTTCAATGGAGTTTTTAACTTCCTGGATTTTTGTTTAAATCATTTTTATCTATGTTTGGCATTCATAGTTTTCATAAGGTCTTCTACTTTTTTTTGTTTTTTGTATTTTTTTAAATCTGTGTTTATCTTAATGTCTTCCATTTCAGTCATCATTGATTGATTGGTTGATGGATTGATTGATTTTGGTGGTACCAGGGATTGAACTCAGGATTTTGCACTTACCAGGAAAGTACTTATTCCACTGAGTTATCTCTCCAGTCCCCATCATTTATTTTTGCATTTTAGATATTATTTTTCCTATAGCCTCTTTGATTTCCTTTTTCATATCTGATGCTATCATTTCAGAGAGTTCTGGTGGCTGGCTTTTGATTTCCTCTATCTCTTTTTGCTCTGGACTTGTTTTCAGTGGGCTGCGTGCTTAGGATTACATTTTTTTTTTTTTTTTTTTTTTTTTTTTTTTTTTTTTTTTTTTTTTTTTTTTTTTTTTTTTTTTTTTTTTTTTTTTTTTTTTTTTTAGGATTGCATTTTACAGGTTCAGGGAGATGGCTCAGTAGAACAAGCACTCCCCTGGCAAGTGCAAGGGCCTGAGTTCAATCCCCAGTTCCGCAAAGAAAAAAAAAAAAAAAGGATTGCATTTTGCTTCTTCCTCTTGTCATTTTCTATTGTATATTTTATTGATTTTATTTAGTTTTCTATTGATGCTTACATACAAACTCCAGGTATAAGTTGTATTACATAACTGTAGTAGTATATAGGAGCATGTTCTATAGTTATATAGTATAATATAATTTACACCTAGAGTTTGTATGCAATGTTTTCCCACTTTGGACAGTGATTTTATCCACTTGTGGGAGGAGTTTAAGGGTGTGTGTGTGTATTTTGTTCAGGGTCTCACTATGCAGCTTGAACTCCTAGTGATCCTCCTGCTTTCAGCCTCCCAGTGCTGGGATTACAGGCTTGCACCACTATGCCTGGACTCAGTGCACCCATGGGTGGGCTGGCATGGTATGCAGTACCCGGGAATTGAACCTGGGCTCCTGCACTTGCCTAAGCAGGTACTTAGTCCACTGAGCTATCTCAACAGCCCTGTGAAGAGTGTGTAAAAGGGACAGAGAGTAGGATGGAGAGGTGGATGAGGCTAAATAACAGGAGTAAAGCGGCAGGACATAGGATGATCATTCAATATTTAGGTAATTGTAGGACACAAGAAGGAAGGATTAGAAGAGAAAGCCTAGGAATGTTGAAGTGAACCACATAGAGAAGAGACAATGTTTACTCACATGAAAGTATCATAAAATGAAGTGAAATAGTTAATGTAAGAGATGAAGAGGATGATTAGAATAAAACAGAAGGAAGATTTAAAGATTTAAAAAAAAGAAAAAAAAGATGAAAACTTTAAAGAATAAAGAAATAAAAATAAGAGGGGTGTGTCCCTTTCTGCCAACCTCTATTCCTAGTGTCTTTGTCCCCAAGCATAAGGCTGGTTCACTTAACTTACCACCTGCTGGTTCATATTGTCCCTACTGCTTCAGATTTCTCCATGCCATTAGTCCCACCTGTCCCTCGTGTGTGCTCTAGTCAGGGTCCTACTGTGTCACTGATGTTCCAACTGGTCTCTAGTCCCTGAATCCTGTCATTGGAGGAAAAGAAAACCTATACTGGACTCACTGACATACAAGGGCTCAGGGTTAGTTTTCCAATTCCAAAAGGAAAGAACAGGAATCAGTGCAAAATAGTGCTGAAATCCAGTGGGAAAGCATTAAACCCTGTCACTCCATGTCTAGCACCTATCGTGATGATGTGACCTCCAAGGAGTTTGGACAGCTGCACCCCTCTGGCATTACTGGCCACAGCTCTCATGTCCTCTTTCATAGGGTGACTCCCCCTTACTACTTGCAGGCTTCTTCATCAGACATTCTGTTTCTGGTTACTACAACTTTCTGGAATCTTCAATATACATTTGGCTTCACTTTTATAGTTTTATACACTGCTCACCCAGGGTCATAGTACCTGGCCTCTTAGATCTTCTTCTGAAATCTGGGTGGAAGGAGCTGGGGAGATAGCTCAGAATAAGCGCTTCCCTGGCAAGCGTGAGGAGTCTTACACTCGGTCTCCCCAAAGTCTCAGGATGTGAGCAAATATAAGCAAATTGTCTACAAGGGCACAAGAGAGATGCCATGGAATTCAACTGCCAATGGAGTCCTTATTTCCAACTGAAATCTCCAGTGCCTGGCCTTTACTATCTGCATTTTGATCAGAATTCTGGCCTTCTGCACTTATGCCAGAATGTCCCATCATGATTGGTTTATAGTACTCTAGGACTTCTCTAGATACGATCTCTAAACCTTTCCAAATGTATTATGTATGCCAGTTGCAAAGGTTTCATGTTCAGGCAGTCACAGCCATAGCTCTATTTCTTTGGTATGAAAATTTGCCTCAGCTACTTTCTTACTGCTGGGACTCAATACCTGACACCAACAAATTAAAGGAAGAGAAATTAATTTGGACTCACATTTACCATCCTTGGCAAACTGGCTCTAAGGCAGGACAGCATGACAAAGACATGGGGGATGGAAGGTGCTCACATCATAGCAGCTAAAAGGCAGAGAGAGTGCAGCTGAAGGGGGAAGATGCACTCTTTCAGGTCATGACCCCAGTGACCTGCATCTTTCGATCAGGACCTTCTCCTAACATCACATTTAGCTACCATGATTCCAAGATTCAATAACATTTTTTTTTTTTCAATAACATTTTAAAAGCCCACCTATTAGCCCCTGAGGCTTTGAGGGTTCCTGTAGATATAAACCCTAAAGTAGTTGTCCTCAAGGACAGGGAATGTTTCAATGATTTACTGCTGCATAACAAATTATCCTAGAACTTAGTGGTATAAAAGAAAAATAGCATTATTATTATTTCTTATAGTCTCTATGGGTAAAAAATAAATCCTAGGGAAGCTTCACTGTAGCTGAGCTGAGAGTCTGTCTCTCCTGAGGCTGTGGTGGATTGAACCCTCGACACAGGGTGCAAGGTCTGCTTCCAAAGACTCACTCGCCCGTGGGACAGTTAGTTCTGGCTGCACTCACCAAGCCTCGGTTCCTCCCTGCAGTATTGCTGAAGGGCCTCCCCTGCCTGCAGAAGTCATCGAAGAGAGGTAAGGATCAAGATGCAATTGCTGTAGGACTAAAACTCAAGCAACACATTGTCCCTTCTACAGAATCTACTGCTCACTCAGGACAGTGTGAGAGGATGTGGTTTCTGGGAGACAAGGACCATTGGTGACATCTTGAAGCCTGGCTAACCAGGAAGGGAGGCAGGCAGAAATTCTCTCTATTCATTTGGCATCTATGCAAACTATTAAAGTGAGAAAAACAGGGCCACCAAATAGCTCAGTGGATTAAAACACCTGCAAGCAGGCACAAGGGCCAGGTTTCATCCCCAGGCCTGCCATGCTTGCCCTACCTGTGAGGTACCCTGAGATGGCAATCGACACTGGGCATGGTGGTGTGCACCTATTATCCTAGCATTTGGGAGACTGTAAACAGGCAGATCACTACGAGTCTGATCTAGTAGTGAGACCCTGAACACTCTGTAGACACTTTCCTAAAATACAAAAAAGAAAAAAGAAAGAAAGAAAAGAAAAACAAGGTAAATTCTATGGCACTAAGGATTTACTTTTGCTGAGTATTTACTGTTTCCTATTTTAGACATTATCTAGTCCCCCTAATAGCACTTCAAAAAGTGTCTGCAATAAACTAGAAACAGTTTTATTTCATTTATTTTGTTTTTAAAATTTATTTGGTACAGTGTCTCGCTACACAACTTGGACTTATAGTGATCCTCACATGGCATGTGATCCTGGGGAATTGAACCTGGGCTGATCCAGCCACAGAGTCCAGGCATAGAGGCGGATACCTGTAATTCCAGCTCTGGGGGGTGGGGCTGAAAACAGTAGGATCACTACTGTCTGAGTAGGGAGATGCTGTAACAACCAAAAAAAAAAAAAAAAAAAAAAAATGAAACTTTCTAGGCGTTGGGTTGTAGCTCAGTGGTAGCATGCTTAACTACTGTGTTTAGGGCTCTGAATTTGATCATTATTATTCATGCTTATTCCTATTCAATGCCCCCAGTCCCTGGAAATCACTAATCAGCTCTCTGCTGCACCATAGATTTGTCTATTCTGAACATTTCCTATAAAAAGAAATATGAAAAATGAAAGCTTTGTGTTTGGCCTGTGTGATAGTATAATAGAATGAGAAATATGTATTTGTCAATGCTTCCAATTCCTGGCATCTCTGGAGTGGTAAGAATGTCTCTTGTAGGAATGACCAGTGTCTACGGCTGGATATTCAGGCAGGGGGACTGTGGCAATCTGGCCTATTAAACCTGAAATTTGAGGGGAGCACTCAAGTAGGGTGTGCTAAATCCCATCAGTAGAAATCCAAGCCAGCTTCAGGGAATGGGAGCCTTAAACAGACAGCCTCACACACTGAACATGGCCACGTGGCCCTGTGAAATGAGATGTGTGGAGCTGCAGCAGCGCAGAGATGGGCTGGATGGAGCAGTCTCTTCTTGTACCTTTTGAGGAATATAAAATAGCTATAGGAGCTGTCCAGTTAGCCAGCAGAAGAAATGGACTACTGATGGCTGTGTGGCAGTTTCTTCTTTGAGGCGCCACACCAAGCTGTCCAGTGAGACTGGCGAGTAGCCTTGAGAGTCTCAAAGGGAATAGATTGACCCTGGCCTGGGCTTCAGTTACTCCCAGAAGATGTATGAGCTGGAAGGCACAGGAAAGCCAAAACAGGAGCTACTGCACTGGTTTGCATGCAAGAACATGGATAAGTCTGTCCTATCCAGCAGGTACAGAGATATCTCCTCAGAAAATAGTTGGAGAGAAAATTAGAATGAACAGGCGGTTTAAACATCAGCTGCCTGAGATAGAGGATGGGAGATAAAGCCCTGTGATCTGTTGAGCTGGTCCACATGAGGGGCTTCATGGAGTATTCCTATTAGAAGGTTTTCCTCTTTCTCTAGTGAATCTGGAAAGGAGAAACAGATGGGCAAGGCTGCTGGTCAGAACCATATAATTTTGCCAAGAGAGAAACATGCAGGTACAACATCAGTACTTTTTGCCTTTCTTCTCCATAGCACCTCATCCTGCACCTTCCTGATGCTATGATGACAGGACCCAGGTTGCCATTCTAAGTGCTGGCAGCGGTAATGACTCCTAAGAAAAACACTCTATGTTTTAAAGTCATGTTATTCAGCTTCGCATTGCATAACAAAAACACCCAAGAAAGTCAACTTGGAAAAAATTATTTTCACTCAAAGTTTCAGAAGTTTTAGTTCACGGCCAAGCGGCTCTGGTGTGTCTGGGCCTGTGGTGAGGTAGAACGCTGTGGCCAGGGAGCATGGCAGGAAAGCCACTCATCTCAGGACAGCTGGGGAACAGACAGAGGAGAGGAAAAAGGGGCTGGGGGCAAAATATACCCTTCAAATAAACTAGACATGTTGGCATGCACTTGAAATCCCGGCACTCTTGAGGCTGAGGCATGAGGATTGCTGTGAATTTGAGGCCAGCCTGGGCTAGAGTGAATTCAAGGCCTGAGATAATATATATTCCACTGTATATCTCATAGTTCTTCCAAGCAGACCTCATTTCCTAACAGCACCAGCTGGGGACCACAGTGACCCACCCAAGCTCATTCCAGATACAAACCTAAGTACCAGGTGGGGCAGGTTGTGTCTTTACCTCATCTCAGCACTGGGCCCAATGGCTCTTCTTCCTGGTCCTGCACCTATTTAACCTTACCCTGGCTGAATCGGAGTGGTATGGGGGAGACACTGCTGTCTACCAAGTATTACTTCCATCTAGACTACTGTGTGGGCAAGCCTTCCAAAGACAGAAACATTTGGGTATAAAGGAAGAAAAAGAGAAACAGTAGCTGAGAGACTATGCCTGCATGAGTTACATAATAGGAGAAAGCCTACATAACATCAACAAAGAAAGAGGCTCAGAGAAAGAGATAACACTGTCTCTCAGCTCACTTAATGTAAATACCTGAAGGAATGGAGGTTCCTGTTCACATGGGCTTTTAGAGATTGAGTGGAGCTCTGCAGACTTGATGCTGTCATTGTCACCTGGGAGGACAGTTCAGACATGGGCTAGAGTAACTATCAGTGGCTGAAAGGGATTCTAGGAATGTGTCAGTATCTTTTCAGGTCTATCATTTTGTTGTAGGAGTTCCATGGCCGGAGACCAGGAAATGTCCTATGATATCATGATATAATAAGAAATACGTATGCAATCTGGCTTTTGTTACTGATTTCAGGATCCTTTATGCCACTGGATTGATAAAAGCATCTTTTGTGTGGCCAGGTGTGGTGGTGCACAGTTGCAATCCCAGCACTTGGGAGGCAGAGATAAGGGAATGGCTGTGAGGCCAGCCTGAGCTACAGAGACCGTGTCTCAAAAACAGCAATAAAAAGGGCTGGCCAGATAGCCCAGCGGACTAAAGTGCCTGCTTAGGCAGGCACTGGGACCGAGGTTTGATTCCCTTCGTGCCATGCTGGCCTGCCCCCTGGGCACATAGAGACAGTGATAAGACTGGGTGTGGTGGCCTGCATCTGTAATCCCAGTGCTTGGGAGGGTGAAAATAGGAGGATGACTATGAGTCTGATCTGTGTAGTGAGACCCTGTGGATCCTGTACTTACAAATTTTTTTTTTTTTTTTTTTTTGGTCTTTTTTGAGACAGGGTCTCACTATGCAGTTCAGACTGGCCTTAAACTCACTTTGTAGCTCAGGCTGGTCTCGAACTCACAACAATCCTCCTGCCTCAGTCTCTGAGTGCTGGGATTACAGGCATGTGCCACCATGCCCAGCTAAACACATTTTTTTTTAAAGTGTTTTTTGTGTTACTAGTGGCATGCTTGGTAGCTTGGGGTCCCGAATAGCCTTATTTATTATTGAATTGTAAGAGTTCTTTATATATTTTATATCCAAGCCTCTTATTAAATATTTATGATTTGTAAAATTTTCTATGGGTTATCTTTTCACTTTTTTTTTTTTTTTTTTTTTTTTTTTTTTTTTTTTTTTTTTTTTTTTTTTTTTTTTTTTTTTTTTTTTTTTTTTTTTTTTTTTTTTTTTTTTTTTTTTTTTTTTTTTTTTTTTTTTTTTTTTTTTTTTTTTGCTGGCAGTACTCTGGCTTAGACCTAAGATCTTCTGAATGCTAAGCAAGTCAGTTGTCCAGGTTGAGCCAAGGTCATGCAGGTGGCTCGGATTCCAGGTGTGCGCCCTCACACCTGGCTGTCTTTTTCACTCTCTGGGTGATGTCCTCCAAAGTACGAAGATTTTAACTTTGATGATGTCTAATTTATCTTTTCTTTCCTGCAATGAAAGGCTCTTCTTATACCTACTAATAAGCAAGCATTCTATAATGGAGCTACATTCATTTGCTATTATTGTTGTTGTTTGTTTTTGAGACAGGGTCTTGCTATGTGGTCTTGAACTCATTGTATAGCTCAGGCTGATCTTAAAATCACAACAATCCTCCTGCTTCAGCCTTCCAAATGCTGGGACTACCATGGTCAGCCCTAGTCCCAATTTATGTATTTTTTTTTTCTTTTGTTGCTTGTGCTTTTGGAGTCATATTCTAGTGCTGTTTTATTTTTGCTTTTTTTACGTGTTTGTTTTATTTTTTTTATTTTTTTTTTTTTTTTTT
>PVKA01027818.1:0-30079 GCA_004027165.1 Ctenomys sociabilis | reverse complement strand
AAAAAAAAAAAAAAAGACTCTCAGTAAATTTGGAAGAGAGGGAAACTTCCTCATGGACAAAAGAATATCCACAGACCCTACAGTTAACAACATACTAAATGATGAGGGCTTCAAAACATTCCTGCTTAAAATCAAGAAGGCAAACATACTCCCCCTCTCTGTTCCTTTTCACTGAAAGTGCTAGTGAATGCAATAAGACAGAAAAAGGAAATAAAAACAGAAAGATGAGGAGGCAGAAATAAAGTTGACTTTGTTCACACATGACATAAAAAAGTCTATGTAAGAAATCTGGAAAAGTTGACGAACTATTTCTGGAGCTAGTGAATGAATATATTGTCTACCAGCAATGAACAGTTAAACTTAATTTTTGAAATTAAAAACACAATTGTTAAAAAAACTGAAACTGAAACTTACAAATAATTCTAATACATACATATATAAGAAAAAAATGCAACACTTTGAAGAAATCAAAGCACTGCTAAATCAAGAAACACTATGAGTTCATAGGTAGAAACATTCCATGAGGCTGCGTGTTAGTTTTTTCATGGGTGCAATCCTGACCATAATCCTAGCAAGTGAAAAATTGGTTTAAAGTTTATATGAGAAAGTAAAAGACACACAAGAGTCAACACAACGTGAGTCTCAGTTACTTTTTTCTCATTGCTGAGACAAAACACACCCAGAATTAAGAAAGGAAAGGTTTATTTAGCTGATGGTTAGTGGAGGAAATTTAAAACATTTCGTAGAGAATGAGAATGTAGGTCACAGAATAGAAGAAGACATTTACAAAGATACCTGTCTTATAAAGGACTCTTAAAAATGCGCAATGAACTCTTAAAAATAGATCGTTAAAAAACGATCTGTGGATGGGGAGACAGCATGGCAGTCGGAGAACCGGCCTTAGTGGAAGTGCAAGGACCAGGGTTTGATCCCTAGTATCGCATGCCACACTGGACCTGGACAACTGGATGTGGTGGTGCACGCTTGCAATCCCAGCTCTGTGGAGGCTGAGTCAGGAGAATCGCTACTAGCCCAAGCCACATAGCAAGACCTTGCACCAATTAAATAAACAAACACAAATAATTTTTTAAAAATAGCCCGAGTAAAAAACTGGGAAAAAATTTAAATGCATCACCAGAGTAGATCTACAGATGATGTCTTAGTTACCTTCTCATTGCTGGGATACTGTTCCAAACACACACAACATAGGGAGGAAGGGTTTGTTTTGGCTCACAGTTAGCACAAGAGGAGAAGCAGCTCACGGCAGCAATGTAAGAAACAGAGTGAAGACCAAGAGAAAGCAACACCTATATAACAAAAAATGTAATTTTTGTGTCTGACAAGGTCAGTCAAATCCCCTCAGGATTTACCCTGAAGCCCTGTACGGCAGTTTGTAGAACTTTTGTCAGTGTCAGCCGTGTGTATGAGTCACAGTCATTGCTTGACCAATTTGCTCTCTGTGAAAGCCTGAGAGAATATTTTCTCTCCATGTGACTCTCCTTAGGCACACTCTACATCATAGACCACTTTCTTCTGTGGCCCCACAATCTCCTTGATCAGAAAATTTGGAAATATCCATGTCTGACAAAAGTAAACAAAAAAGGAGGATGTATATGAAGGACCATTTTGTACTGAAAAATATATATCTATATATTCAAAATAGCATAGATATACAGCTACTTTCTCTTAGTTCAATGAGAAGAACTAGTTTTGAACTAATAATGTGTAAACAAGATATCATGTCTGCACCTTGTAGTATGAATAACTTCTACGAAGACAACAATATGCAATATATTAATTACTGTAATTGTCCTACTAACCTATTTTGAAACTGTCTCATTGCTACTTCTTTCTCAATAAAATTAATATTAAAAAAAGAAAAGAAACAGAGTGAAGGGAGGATCAAGGAAAAGATAAACCTTTCCAGGCCACAGATCCTGTTATCAGGTTCTTCTAGAGATAGAATAGATGAGTGTTACTGGTTTTGGGGAGTGCTTATGTCAGTTTCTAGATGTGGATTCCAGGAATTTTTTTCGTCTTAAAACACTGAGCAACACAAGCAAAAGTGCTGGCAAGGTTCACATTGATTTGAGCTGGAAAAATTAAAAGCAAAAGGTAAGGGAAAAACTGTCTGCAGAGTGAGTTTGGGTTAAACAAAGAGAGGAAAAATAAAAATAAAATAAAAGTACCTGATGGGGGTACAGGGCAGGCTAGCTGGAGAAAAGCCACTGCAGCAAGCTCTTCATGGCATCTGCATGCTTCAACTCATCCACACCTTGCAGGAACCCAGTAGAAGTTAATATATAGGGCCTTGGGGATTACTTGGCCCCTGTGCTAGGGCCTGGGGAAGCCTTCCTTCCCAGGTGCTCTAAGCCACACCTATCATCCTATCTCACTTCCTCCTGAGAAACACAAATCCCCATAATTCCTTGGGGCCATTGCAGGAGGGCTCTGTCTTCTATAGTTTCTTCCAGTTGGAAGGTGCTATAGATCCTACCTACTGAGGACTGTGTGCTCTCCAAGTACCTTGGGGTGCTAATGTTCACTGGCCAGGCTGAAGAAAAGAAAAAAAAAAACCTGTCAAAAGACAATGAGAAAAGAGTGGCCACTTATCTGCCTGCTTGATGGGAGAATGAAACTTCACTCTTAGCCAAAATATGAAGAGCAGGTCAGATTTCCACTCTTCCTGTAGAGAAGAATGTATGCGAGAGAGAAATGTCAGGTAAATTATGAAGAGAGAGAGCCATGGCCTTGCTAAGATCTTCTTTAGTTCTCTGTAAGAGTATTGGACCCCTGCTTTTTGAAGAGAAACCCCAAGTCCTCCTGAGGCTTGCAGGAGTAGCTGTTTCCTTTTGGATGATCTTGTTCTTTAGGCAGTTAGGGCAGAACTGGCTTTGTTTGAGAAAGATTAATCCAAATATCTATCTCTGCCACCTTTACTATAATGGGTGTGGCAAGGATCACTGAGAGGGGCCTTTCTACTTTGGCTTTCATTGGTCTGGAGAATCCCCTTTCTCTAAGTTTTCATGAGCTCTGCTCTCCAGGACAGACATTACATGGTTTCACTGGGCCAGGAACTGGCAGGACTCTGTCCCATAAATTTTGATAGCTTTTGGTCCAATAATGAGATATTGGGAGAGTCTTATAGTCTCTGGGTCTACAGTCATCTCACATGATAGAAATAGCCTCCATGTAACATCTCAAATAGGCTCGAAGTTCACCTGGTTTGGGGTATGTTAAGGCTAGTAAGCACTGCTGGCAGCCGTGCCTCTTGATGGTTTTGCTAGATCTTGGTTTAGTGTCTGGCTCTCTCTCCCTTTCCAAAAGATGAAGGTCACCAGGTGGAATGGACATGACACATTATTTCTAAAGCTTTTTCCACCCCCTGAGTTATTTGAGAAGTAAAAGAAAGGCCATGTCATTTTGGAGGGACTAGGTAGTCCAAATGAGAATGATTTCTTTAAGTAGCACCCGTGACTATCTCTGTAGCCTTTTCTCAACAGGTAGAAAACAGCTTCAATCCAGCTTGCCAAGATGTCAGTTAGGACTGAATCTCTTAAATCTGCCACATGGTGGCATATGGGGAAATCTAATTGCCAGCCCCCTCGGGCCCTCCCAAGGCTGTCCTTCTCCTCTGTTGTAACAAAGGAGATGGTTTAGGCTTGCCTGGGTTGCTGTAGGATCAGAGTGGGCAAGCTTTGTAGAGCTGTGGAGTGACTGCTGTTATTCTTAGTCTTGTGAAAATTCAAGAGACCATTTCTGACATAGCACCTCTTCCCACACAGAAGGAATCATGTAGTGTGTTTACAGCCTTCCACTGTGTTCCCTGAGGAAGGACCAGTTTGAGTCCTAAACACCACCAAAGTTCCTTTTCAATTGTCCCTTTTCCTAAGGTCCTGTATCTTCCTGGACATTGTAGACTGGTTTTAGTGGTCCCTCAGGAACTGGAAGCGAGGCTAGGGTCTTAAGGGACTGTAAGGCAGATCTTTCTGCTCCCCGATCAGGCTTTGACTTCCCAAGGAGACTTCAGACACATCTCTTTGGTGCCCTTTATAATGCATGGCTGGAACCTGTTGGAAAGAAGGGCTGCCAGCAGGAGTTGTAGAATCCTTGAGTACTATGGATGATTGGTTGTTAGTAAGCCCTTTTCTTTTCAAATGGCTGCCTGGGCATGTAGCATGTCTGTATAGATATTCAACTTTCTGCCTTTGCCTAATCTTAATACCTGAAGAAGGGCTATTAGCTTTGGCTTTTCAGCACAGGCTGCTAGGGGAAGAGCTGCAGCTTCAGTGACCCATGGTGAAGTGGCAACTGCATAATACAACTTTCTTTGCCACTCTGAAAAAAGCTACTTCCACCTGTGAACCACATGCACTCAGGTTCTTGGAGAGGCAGCTCCTGGATGTCCTGATTGCTTGCACAGGGCTGGAAGATCACTTGTTCACCAAAGTAAGTAACTTCTGGGCCTGTAGGCATCAAAGAAGCAGGGTGGAGTAGGAGGAGTAAAGAATCTCTGATTAGGGCTCCTCTTGACTCCCACGATACCTATGTATCCAGAGAAAGGGTTTCTAAAGAAATAAGTAAAATCAGAATGAAGTAATTAAATCAGCTGACCTATGACACCCAAGATTACCCAGGGTTCCTCAGGACAGCTATAATCTTAGCCTTTCTCTTTTGTCCCTCTTCTGGGACACAGAAAGTCCATGTCCAGCAATTGGGCCATAGGTGTTTGTAGCTCTATCTGAAGTTTATGAAGTTTATGCTGAATGTCTGGTGTTGCAAACTATTATCACTTACATACTGTAGGATGGTTTCCTGCTTAAGCCTTAAGTTTCTCAAAGCTTTCTCTAGTTCTCAAGTAAAAAGGGAAGAACTGTCTAAATTTCTGTGGGAGAACTGTCCAAGTATATTGGTGCTTTTCTCCTATGGTAGGATTTGTCCATTCAAAGACAAGCAGAAACTGGGAGGCTTCATGTAGGAAGATGGAAAAAAAGGTCTCTTACAAATATAAGACAGAGAACCAACTCTATCTTCAAGAATTTGGAAGAGAATTGCATAAGGATCTGCCACTAGAGGATGGATTGGAATGACAGCCTTGTTAATGAGGTGGATGTCTTGTCACCCTGTATTTTCCTGATTAGTTTGTTTATGAAAGACTCAGTACATTTCTTCATCATTATGGTAAGAGCTGCCAGCCTATCAGACATCATTTTAGTCCCCCACTACTATTACAGTCCCAATGTGGTTCTGTGGAAGGGGACCTAGCCTCTCCAGGGTGGGTCCTTTCCTTTTCAAAGAACATTACTCATCTGTGAAGTTTGTAGCCACTTGCGGAATTATTGTGTTTTTAACAATTGAGCTAATTGTTCTTTGCACCAAAGGATGTCTGCAATTGAGAAATGGGCTTGATTCATTGGCCTGGGGACAGTAAGGAGGAGACTTCTCAGTAGCATCAAACAGATCAGAGAGGGGCCAGAGAGATAGCTCAGTAGAATGGGCACTTGCCTGTCCTCCTAGTTACTAAATATCCCTGTGATAAGGAGTCACAAAATCCTGGACACAGGGGATTTCATGGCAGTTTTGTTTTAAGCAGAAACACTGTCATTGAAGAATAGTCTCATAAATTAAAGTATAGCCCTTCTCACCATTTCCTAGTTTATACTAGGAACTGCATAGTAGACAAACTGTTCCAAACCACACTGCATAGTAGACAAACTGCTCCAGGCTCAGTTTCTCAGGATCAAACCTCTCCTACTCATCAGCAGTGGTGAAGGTGATGAAATCAGTGTGGTGGGACAGTCTGAGAAGATTTCCTGTTGAGTCACCATGGGGCCTGAAGAGAGAGGGAGATAGCTGGTTCTTGGCTTCTGACTTGCTTATTTTTTCGTTTCTGAGATGAAATACTCAACATGCAAAGGTAAAGGAGGAAAGGTTTATTGCACCTCAGTTTGTAGACGTTTCAGTGCATAGTTTATTGGCTCCAAGGCAGAGGAGCGTGGCAGAGGGAAAATAGTTTATGATAGGTGGGATGTAGCAAAGCAGTGAAGTACTGCTGTTGTCAGGGTTTGCAAGGACAATTTAATACAGGACACATAATTTATTGAGTTGTTTTACAATAGTCACCTGGAGAGTCAAATACAAAAGAGTGAAGGAAATCTGGCCACACACTAGACCCAAAGACTCAAGCTGAGGACCTGGTGCCCAAGACAATATCCTCTGGAGGATATTGGATATCCAACTGGAGGCCTAGAGTCCAGGACAAGGTCTCATGCAAGTCTGTTTCATGGATCTGCACTGGGAGAGAGTCTGTTCCAGTGGGATGAAGGATCTGTGCAGCAGGCTGAGGAATCTGAACTGGAACGAGGAAGTGATGCCCAAAGTTAGCACCAGAGCTCCTTTGAATGTTACCACTGCCATCTTCAGTGACAACTAGGTCATGAGCTCCTCTAACAGTGAGAACAGCCAAGTTCATATCAGTAAAACCAGGGTGACAAGCTTCTCTAGGAGACTGAACAGTGCATCTTCCCCTCTGGAGCCAAGAAGCAGTGCTCAAAGTAAGAATCAGAGCTATCCCAGAGCGAGCCGAATTGCAGCCATTTGCAACAATGAGGTCTGAAGCTTTGCCTCTGATGATAGCCAAGTTCATATCAGGAAAGTCAGCACAAGCTCCTCCAGGAGAGCACCAAAAACATCATCTGTCTCTGTCTCTGTCTCTGTCTCTGTCTCTATCTCTGTCTGTCTCTGTCTCTGTCTCTGTCTGTCTCTGTCTGTCTCTGTCTGTCTCTGTCTCTGTCTCTGTCTGTCTCTGTCTCTGTCTGTCTCTGTCTGTCTCTGTCTCTGTCTCTGTTTGTCTCTGTCTGTCTGTCTCTGTCTGTCTTTGTCTGTCTCTGTCTGTCTCTGTCTCTGTCTGTCTCTGTCTCTGTCTGTCTCTGTCTCTGTCTGTCTCTGTCTCTGTCTCTCTCCATCTCTCTCTCTGTCTATCTCTGTCTCTGTCTGTCTCTGTCTCTCTCCGTCTATCTCTCTGTCTATCTCTCTCTGTGTCTCTCTGTTTCCATAAAGTACAGCGTCTCCCTATGCAGTTCAGACTCACAGTGATCCTCCTGTTTCACCCTCTCCAGGGCTGGGATTACAGGTGTGCATCACCTCTCAGGCAGACAAAGCATGAGGTAATGGGGACTGAACTCAGGACTTTGTACTTGCCAGGCAGGTGCTTCTGTCACTGCGTTATCTCCCAGCCCCTCCAGCGCTCCCTTTTTGTGCTGTTGGTAACAAGCCACAGCCGGGCCCTCCTCACCCAGCCGCACGCTGATTCAGTTTAGCCGGGGGTCACAAGTTGGCCATCGGCTGTATACCCACCACAGAAGCAAAGCAGCCACAGCAGTGCTGGCGGTCACTGTCTGCCTCTCCCTTTTATCCCTTTCCACCCACCCACATTTGGTTGGTGCCAGTCACACTCAGGGAGGGCCTTCTCATTGCCTGCACCCAGTACTGTGCCACATTAATCTTTGGACTAATTTAACAATCACGCACACTTAATCCCATCATGATACACTCTAGATCCAGTCATTTCTGAAAAACCCATCATAACCACATGAGGCTTCAGAGGAGGGACCATCTTTTTTTTTTTTTTTAACTGTTAAACTTTTTAATTTGAATTATATTAGTACATGTTTACAATTTTGATAGGCTAGGACTCAAAGCTTTCCAGACACCCTGCCCCCAAACTCTCCTCCCCTTGGCACTACCCAGAGCCAGACCTGAACCACAATCCCAGCCCTGCCACACGTTGTACCCTGGTCTCAGACCGCTTCCCCATGGCCCCTTACAGAGCCGAGCCACAGAAACTCTCCTTTGTTAACATCAAAGGTCCCCCACAGACCAGGTAGCCTGGCCCAAGATTAGCTCTCCCTCAGCTGTTACAGCCTGCAAACACACTCCCCACAAACCCCCTTAAAAGTCCTGTGCTTTGCCTTGTTCACTGCTGTCTTGGTCCACTAGACAGCAAGACTGATTGCTCCTAAGTCCAATAAATCCTCTCTCATCAGAATGCCTGGTCTGGTCGCCTATGTGAGCTTGTACCTAACAAATATGTAATGATTGCATTTACTGTAGGGGATTTATACATTCATATAACATTTAAATTTTCTTTTTCCTCTCTTTCCATACTCCTTTTATTTTTCTAGCATGACATTATTTATAAGTTTTTGTCAACTGAATTATTATATATGCAGATAGAAAGCCAGACTAATAGGCTGAAGAACATATAAAACATGTAAGACCATTGTGCTAAATCAAGGTACACTTTTAAGTACATTGTCCTCACTGGGTGGAGATGCCTTTGTTTTCTTCCTCTTTTTTTCTATTAATCTGTTTTTTATTTTGTACTATATGTAATATATCACATATATATGTGCTATTAGATAAAGAGAAAGATTAGAGAGAGAAAGCAAGATAGCTTTTCATAGAAGAGGAACCATGCAATATTTAGGTTTTGCATCTCAGTTGCTTCACTTAATATTATGGGGTCAAAAATCTAGGCATTTTCTGACAAGTGCCTCGTACCAATCCTTTTCATGGCAGAGTACTCCACTGTGTATAAATGCTACATGTTTTATGTATTCATCTGTTGATGGACCGTCGACATAGGGTGTTTCCAAGCTGTAACTATTAGGAAGTGTTGTAAGCTGTGCATGTGTACATTACTGTGATCTGATGTCTTTTACTTTTTATGGAAAATAGCTAGAAAGAAAACAGCTGGATCAAATGGAATTTCTACCTTTACTTTCTTTCTTTCTTTCTTTTTTTTTTTTGAGGACCCTAAGTACTAATGTTTATTGTGGTTGTATCATTACACAGTTATACCAACAATGGAGAAGTTCTCCTTCATCTACACAGCATTTGTTACGGATTTGTTTCTTGATGGAAGCCATTCTTCCTGGCTTAAAGAGAATCTCAGTGCTGTTTTAATTTGCATTTCTTGAATGGTCAGGCAGTTTGCCAGTGCCATTTGCTGATGAGGTCGTTTATTCTCTGTTGAAGGATTTGACCCTTTTGTCAAAAAATAACACAGCTAAGTGTACCTGCAATTGTTTCTTTGCCTTATAATCTGTTCCATTGATCTGAGTCTGGTTGTTTTTCACTACCATGCTGGTTTTATCACTGTAGCTTTGTAGGAAAATTGAAATCTGGCCTTAAAATGCCCTCTGCCTTACCCTTTTTGCCTAGAATTTCTTTTCTATTCTAGCTCTTCTCAGGGGCCATATCAATTTTAGGATTGCTATCCCAAGTTCTGTAAGGAATGCTATTGGTATTTTGATTGGGCTTGTGTTAAATCTATATAACAGTTTTGGAGGTATAACAGCTTCTTTAAATGGCATCCCATGCAGAAGGAGACTCAAGAGCTCTACAAAGCATCTTTTATGAAACTTCAACAGTGCCTAGACAGACATCTCTGTCCAAACCTCAGAGTGAAGCTAGAACCACTCCTAGAAGCACAGGTGAGAGCCCTACTGAGTGAGGCCTTTCGTGTCCATATCAGGCCCATTAACTCCTTAGCTCCTAAGAGGGCTTAGCCCCCTGCTATGCTACCTCGTCCTTTGACTCCCATGAGATAAGGATAGAGACCTTCTCCACTGTGACTCCATTAACCATGTTAGATCCACTTGATGGCTCTACTTAGGCAGAGTGGATCCAACTAGGAAACTTATCTCTTGTATTTACTCTGTTAGCAAAGCAACTTTGTACTTTATTTAAGGCACTAGAGACAGAAACCCTTTTTTTTACCAAAGAATAAGGATAGCACTGGTTTTGTGCATTCACATTCACATTAGTTAAAGTTTAAGCACATTCGTTTTGTTCTGTTCAGGTCTTCATTTTTTAAATTACCTGTATTTAAACAAGGCAGGTATCTGACCATGAAGTGATAGCTTCAGGTGAGCTTTAAGACCCAAAGGGAGCCAAGTTGAAGCTGCAGGTGTGTGTGTATGTGTTGGGGGTGCCAACACGATGGCATGCAGTAGTGGCTTTGGTCTATTTCCCCTCTCCTCAGGCCTCTGCAGCCTTATGATAGGGTTCACTTCTGGCCCGGGTCCTGCCAGAACATGGAGCACCGTTCCCAGTGCCCTCATCCCTGGCCCAAGTACAGTGCTCACACAGAACCTGTGCCAATCAACTGCTCAGTACCCCTCTGAGCAGCCCACCTGACGTGCCTTGGCTTGCCCCAGCCCTGCTCTGGGTGCTGAATGCCCAGGGGCATGGTCACCTGGCCCAAGGTGAGGGATACCGGACAGGAGGCGCTCAAACATGCATGCATGGCCTGTACTGCAGGGTGGTCATGCTGTCCACCAGGAACTGGCGGTGGGCATTGCAGCTCCTGTTCCTCCTATCATTGCAGTGCCCCAGCAAAGACTTAGGCATTTATAAAACAGACAAGTTTTTTTTTTTTTTTTTTTTCTGTGTAGGAAGGTACTGTGCTGGTTAAAATAATTTTAAAGAAAAGGGGTTCATCCCTCTGTTCCCCAAAATCCCACATGTTCTCTAACGTCAGAGGCTTAGCTCATAAGGAAAGATGGTTATAAAACAAAGGGAAAAGGAAAAAGAAGATGGTGGTAGTTGACGCAAGTTGACATTTAGCCACATGACAAGATGGTGGCTGGCGACATGGCAAGGCAATATGGGCTCTCCTGAAGCAGAGCCACTGATTGCAGCTTCTGATACACAGAGAGAACGGGGAGCCAGAGGTTGCCAAAGGAGATGAACAGGCAGCCACCCTAGACTGCTGCAACTGCAAGATATGATGTCACCAGGACTCCCAACTCCCGCAGGCCCAGACTAACACTTTTCACTCATCCCTGCCATACCCCTCCCTTATCTAAACACCCTTATAAAACCTACTCCTACCCATTGCTCAGGCCTAATGGTCTTATTGCCGTTGTCCAGCCCACACACAGTCTGGAATAAACTTCACTTGTTGCTTTAACTTTGCCTGACTTGGTGGAGCCTAGTTATGCCTCAGTTTACTCTAGCATAGACCAAAGTACCAATCTAAAAGAAATAACCATGTACAAACTGGAAGAAGAGGAAACCAAGCAAATTTCCAAAATAGATAGCAAAATAAAGCAAACAAACTTGTGGACAATAAGGCATCTGAAACTCTAAGTTGTACACACAACACAGCCAGCCCTCGGGCAACTGAACTCCTACCCAGTGAGAGTGAGTGCAAGGAAGCACAAAAAGTATTGCAGCTAGAAGAAGAACAGGGTCTTATGTTTCCTGCTCTCCTGCATGGAAGGGCTGGGAAGCCTTTCCTGGAGCCAAGAGAAGAAACCTTCCAATTGCCCATGTAGGGGAAAGAGGTAAAGGAGGAGAAAGAAACCTGGTATTTTTGAGTGAAATAAAAAGATGCACCTGCCATGGGACCTTACCTGGTGTCCTGGTATCTGAGTCTCCTGGCTGGCTCACCAAAGCAATGTTTGGGTAGTCTCCTTCTAGAGATAGCTTACCAAACAAATAGCGCCAAGTTTTGAGGTGTTCATGTCTCCTTCTAGAGATGAATTCCAGTTTCTTTTGTCTAAGCAAAAGATGGAGTGAAAGAAGCAAAAGCAGAGACAAAGCTTCACATGTATTTAAAACTGTGAAAATTAAAAGGTAAGGAGGTGTCTCCATTATCTTTCTCTCATTTCTGGGACAAAATACCGGACACCCAAAATTAAGGAAGGAAAGATTTATTTAGCTCATAGTGGAGGTTTCAGTCCGTACTTGGCTGACTCCAAGGCAGAGCAGCACATGGAAGAATGCAGCTGTTCATGGCAGCAGGAAACAGCAAAAGGAAAAGGGAGGGACAGCCAAGAGAAAGGGGAGGGACAGCAGCTCTGGCAGCTAGCAAGCCTCTCTCCACTCCTTACATTGTAAAAGAGGTTACCCATCCCAGGGCAGGGGTAGCACTCACACCCATAGTCTCATGAGGCTTCGGGGGGACACCTAGACATAAATAATGACAGGGGGAAACTATCTCTGTGGAGCAAACTTGTGTCAGATAAAATAGAGGAGAAAACAGAATGACAGTCTACCCTGGAAGACACAGGACAGGCTACCACAAGGAAAGCCGCAGTAGCAGGCACTTCATTGTGCCTTTGACCTTTTATTTTGTATACACCTTGTGAAAATCCACGAGAAGTCCATACATGGGGCTGCGGTACTTCCTTGGCACACGTTCTGGGATCTAGTTGTGTCTCCTTTAGCCATGCAATCTCCTCATCTCTTTCCTCCTAACATCAAATGAGCTGTAAAATCCTCAAAGGAATGCTGGGTGGGGTGGCTCAGGCCTGTAATCCCAGTACTTGGGAGTTGAGAGGTTTGTCTGAGGCTGGCCTGAAATGCATAGCAAATTTAAGGACAAAGTGGATTACATAATGAGATCTTGTCACATATGTGCACACGCACACACACACACACACACACACACACGCACACACAACCGGTGGACTAAGACACTGAAGATCGTTACACCTCTGTGATCCAATCACCTCTTTACCTATAAGCACGTGAGCCTTTGGGCTGTCATCTATAAACCATAGAAGAAGACAAGTAAGTTTCTTTGCAGATGCTCAACAACATATATAATTAGAAAAATGTAAATTGAAACAACAGTAGGAAGAAACTAACAACCTATTAAAATGACTAAAATCTGTAAACAGACACTGATGAGAATGTGGAGCAGCATTTTGGGTGGGACAGAACTTCAGAAGCTAGCTTGATGATTTTTATAAAACCACATGCCCCATGGCATGATTTAGCAAACGTATTTCTTGGTATTTATTTACTCACAGGGGTTGAAAACATGTCTGCACAAAGATGTGCTTCTGATTTATAACCAAATGCAGGAAGCAGCCAAGATGTCATTCAGGAGACGAACAGATAGACACACGACAGTAATTCCATATAATGGACTCCAGGCTGAAGAGAAATTCATTATTGAGCTATAAAAAGATGTAGAAAAACCTAAACAAATGTTAGTAAATGAAACTATCTGGACAATTTGGCAATTTGGGAAATCCTGTGTCAAAGAAATAAAAAACAAAGGGCTGGGGTTGTAGCTCAGTGTGAAATCCCTAGATTCAATTCTTGGAAGGAAGAGAGAGAGAGAGAGAGACAGAGAGAGGGAGAGAGAATATCTGAGTGTAAATGCACACTTTGAGAGATTATGATGTCTCAGTGTACACTATCAGCACTAATGAATCAGCCACTCTGCTGGAGGACATAGAGAAAGGGAAAGCCTCTACGTGTCAGGAAAGTGAACAGAAGGGACACATTGCATCATGTTAAGTTTTCAAGGAACTGAAAACTGTTCTAAAAAGTGTGGAAGAAGCATAAGAATAAAGAGAAGAAGAGAAAAGAAGATGGTGGAGGAGGAGGAGAAGGAGGGGAAGAAGAGGAAGAAGAAGGAGAGGAAGGAGAAGAAGAAAGAATTCAAGAAGGAGAAAACTAGAGCAGGTAACAGCGTTGTAAGTATAATGAACTAGTGTTATAGTTTTAAAAGAATCCATCAGGTCCAAGAGATTTATAGCTAATAATACAACTATAATATGTAACATTTGAAGAAACAACTCCATCATTATTTAGATTATACACACCTGAAACATGATAAAGGTCATAGACAGTAACCTGACAGCTAACATCCTACTCAATGGTGAAAGACTAAAAGTTTTCTTATAAGATTAGGGACAAGGAAAGAATGATACTGCTTGATACCTCTGCTCAAGTACTGGAAGTCTTCGTGCAGAAATAAGTAAGAAAAAGTAATAAACTGCAAGTGTTATGGCTTGTGTCTAGGTGTATCCCAAAGCCTCACGCAGTCATTGCAGCAGCTGGTAGAGCTTGTGAATAATTCATGATCCAATGCTGGGACTATGGGTGTGAGTGCTACACCCATCCTGGTGTGGATAGCCTGAATACAATGTGGAGGAGGGAGAGGGGTTTGCTCGCCACCACAGCCCCTGCTCCTCCCCTCATTCTTTGCTGTTTTCTGCCATCACGACCTGCTTTCCTCTTCCCTTTGTCTCCCTACCTTGGAGCCACCTAAGTATGGACTTAAACCCCCATTAACTGCGAGATAAATAAACCTTTTCTCCTTTAATTTTGGGTGTTGGCTATTTGGTCTCAGCAATGAGACAAAAGTAACTAAGACATACTTTGGTACCTAAAAGTGAGGTCATTGCTGGGATTATACCTGACCATGTGGATGATGGGAATGGCTTAAAAAAGAGATAGGGAGTTTGGAGATGTGACCTACAAGAAAAAAGCTGGAACCCTTTGGCTGTTCTATATGGGTGATTCTGGTCAGAGCTTAGAAGACCAGAAGAGATCCTAGTAGAAATCCTGCCTGTAAAGACAAGGCTGGGCAGGTTTCTTCTGGGAAGGACTATATTGGTTGCTGGACTATAGACAATGTATGTTATGGCCTGGCAGAAAATTTGTCTGCATTTTGCTTGTGTCCAAAGACTTTGCTTGAGACTATGTTAAGCACGGTTGACTGATTAATTTTGCAAAAGAAATTTCAAGACAGTTGAAGCAGTGACATGGCTATTGTTGGGGACTCAGTCAGATTTATGTTGAGAATCATGAGCGAAAAGCCCAGCAAGATGGTTTAAAATGATGTGAGTCTGGCCAGAAAGAAAGTACCAATAAAGCTGCGGATTGCAAAAATATAGCTGAGGGGATCTCCATTGCTGAGAAGGGACAAAAGAATAAAAAGGATGGCCTGAGGGCATCACAGGAAGCAGCAGGTCTTCAACCTTCACCTCAAAACTGCAAAAGTGAAAGATTGCTTTGAGGAGAAAGCCACAGAGCACCATGTTCCAGAATGGCAGTTGCATAGTGAATTTGTTCCTTGGAATCATCGTCAGAGTGCTTAGCAACCCAGGCATTTTGCCCCATGGCCAACAGAGAAGAAAACCTGGCTACTGCTCCAGCTGTCAGCAGACCATGGCATCATCCATGTGGCATTGGTTTTACATGCAGGCAGAATGTAGGATTTCTAATATTAAGAAGGTTTCCCCCTAGATTTTAGAAGAAGATCTTGGAGGCCAGGCAGTGTGTCCCTAGGAGGGCAGTGTGTGAAGCAGAGAGTGAGTAGTCTAATGGGCAGTTCAAACCCCAGAAGTTTGGAAAAGTCAGTAATGTGATCACCTAAGAAAAGCTGAAAGAAGGAAGAAAGACTGGACTAATAGAGAAGCCACGGGAGCTACAGTCACCAAGAGTGCCACAGAGGTGAAGCCACAGGGTTACAATCTGGTGATTATAGCCACCGAGAGCTTCAGATATTTCTTATGGAACTAGAGGACTTAATGTTTGCCTTTCTGGAATTTGGACTTGCAGTAGTCCCAATGTTTTGTGTCCCATTGTTTGTACCTTTTAGACTGATAATGTTTTTCTTGTGCCACTGAATGTTAGAAATGTTTAACTTTTCATTCGTACAAGGGCTCACAGCTAAGACTTTGCCTTAGACTTGGAGGAGACTTGGGAATTGGATTTTGCAGCAATGTTAAAACTGCCAGGACTTTTGTAACTCTTGAAAATGGACTAAAATGCCTTTTTCATAAAGGGATGTGCATGAGTCTTTGGGAGGCAGAGGGCAAAATGTTATGGTTTGTGTCTAGGTGTGCTCTGAAGCCTCATGCGGTCATTGGGGCAGCTTCTAGAGTTTGTGATTAATTTACAATCCAGTGTGGGGATTATGGGTTTGAATGCTACTCCCTCCCTGGGGCAGATAATCTGCATACATGTTATGGTTTGTATCTAGTTGTTCCCCCAAAGCCTCATGTAGTCATGGGGTGAGGCCTTCTAGAGTTTGTGATTGACTCATGATCCACTGGGGTTATGTGTGATACAAGACTGGGCTTATGGGTCTTAGTCCTGCTGGGATTATGGGTGTGAGTTCTTCCCCCAGCCTGGGGCAGAGAGTCTGAATGTAATATAACAGACAGAGAGACTTTCTTTAGCCATTGCTCTTTGCTCTTTATTGTTGTTCTGCTGCCATGCACTGCTGCTCTCTGCCCTGTGCCCCTCTGCCCTGGAGCCAGCCGAGTATGGACTGAAACCTGCAGTAACTATGAGTTAAATAAACTTTTCCTTGCTTCATTTTGGGTGTTGGATATTTGTCCCAGCCATGAGAGAAGAGTAACTAAGACAATACAAATGTAAGGAAGCGAGAGAGGCATGCTAGCAGCCACAGTAGGGGCCCCTTCCTTTGGCCTTTGCTGTTTTTCCCCTTCCCCCATCATGAAAGGCTGCCCCTTACCATGTGCCGCTCTGCCTTGGAGCCAGCTGAGTATGGACTGAAACCTCCACTAACTGTGACCTAAACAAACCTTTCCTTTCTTAATTTTGAGGGTCAGGTATTTTCTTCCAGCAATGAGAGAAAAATAACTAAGACAAGAACCAAACTGGAAAGGTAGAAATAAAAGAAATCTACTTTCAAGTAACATAACCTTCTGCAGAACAAACCCTAAAAATGGTACAAAAAACCCATTTATCAAATTTAGTAACACAAGAAGCAACACAGAAAAATCAATTATGTTTGCATGGAGTAACTAGGAGTATTTGAAAAGAAAACTAGGAAAACAGTAGCATTTACTGTAGTATCAAAAATAAAATGTCAAAGTATAAATATAAACAAGAAGGTGAAAGGTTTGTACACTGAAACCAATGAAAGAAGGCTACAAATTAAAAACATAATGCTCATGAGTTAGAAAACTGAATATTGGTAAAATATCCATATTACAAAAAGAATCTACATATTCAATGTTTATTCGAACTGAACTATCAATGAAAGTTTTAGAGAAATAGGTAACAATACTAAAATTCATATGGAATTACAAAGCACTTGAAGCAGCAAAGCAATTTTTGGAAAGAATTGTGGCAATACATGTCATCATTTCAAATTATATCATCATACTGTATGGTCCAACAGTATATTACCACTATAGGAGTAGTTCTACAGACATAAGGAATTGTATAATACTAATAATGTAATTAGGGTACAATGTATAAACATGCTACCTTACCAGCGAATATTATATAGGCCTTAGTTCCTTTTTGTGTTGCTGAGACAGAATAGTCAATGCTCATAAGTTCAAGGAAATAAAGTTTATTTTAGCTCACAGTTTACAGAGGTTTCAGTCCATTGTCAGCTGGCTTCTGGGTGCCTGGCCTAGGGCATGGCAGAGGAGAAACAGTCCATGGAAGGGCAGGCAGAAGGCAGCTGCAGCAGGCTTCCCTTGCCTCTGCATTCCATCTAAGCGATGAGCCTCTTGGATGGGGCCAGAGGGGGGCTTGTCCTCAGTAAATCCACTCAGCCACATTTGCACCTATGCTAGGCCAATTAGTGAACTAGTCTTTTGCTGTACACCCTTAATGATGGTATCTCAAACCCATGATCCAACCGTCTTCCAAAGGTCTCCCCTGAGACCACCACCAGGCTTTGGGGGAACATCTAGAAATACCCCACAACAATACAATGACATGAAATGCTAAAGTTACATCTAAGAACGTATGTGAGTCATAAATACAAGCACAGCAAAACAAAGAGAAGGTGCAGAATGTGCATAAGATGTTAGACTGCGAAGTCAAGAAAAGCATGCTGTGTATTATGCACTTATGCATGGGGAAGTCTGGGGGAGGAAGGTATCTACCAACTTCAGGATAGGGCAGGGGGCCCCCTGGGGAAGGAGTGGATGGGGCACCGTGCAGGCGGGAGGTTGTGGTGCTACTGGTTGTGCCATGCTTGGGTTTGATCATAAACAGGCTTCCTGTTCATTATGGCATCTGGGTGTTTCTTGTTTTGTTTTATTTTTCCCCTCAATTTTTTTGTAGATTATTTTAACAGGATGACAGAATAGGATGAGTCAGTGGAGGACAGAATGAGGAACACTTACTTTTGGCCTTCTATACGCTTTCAAATCATGACCTTTCACCAGAGGAAATAGTTAACATTAGAAAACAGTAAGTAAACAGTCTGACAACATAATAAACAAATCCTGAAGCAAGAAAAGAATAGAAATTTGAGAATTCATAAGTTAAGTACAGAGAGATTGAACAGAGTGAAAGAATATGAATCAGGACTTTGATAGGTAAAATTAGAAGTTTAAAACATAGTAATAGTTAAACAAACAACCATAATAGATACAACCAGGAGCTCAGAATATATAGTTAACTAATTATGTCAAAGTTAAAATAAAAAGAGTAAGAAAAATTAAGAGGATAAATAATTAAAGGGCAACTTAAAATGGGAATTAATGGATCCAAATCACAAAATCTGAAAGCTCACTCATTCAACAAATATTTGGATCCTTCTGTTTTGCAACAGACGGGACTCACCATTGGAAATTAAAGCTTGCTTGAGTATTACAGCACATACAATACAAGTTCAGGCCGGGGAGATAGCTCAGTGGAATAAGTGCTTG
Source organism: Ctenomys sociabilis (assembly GCA_004027165.1). NCBI lineage: Eukaryota > Metazoa > Chordata > Mammalia > Rodentia > Ctenomyidae > Ctenomys > Ctenomys sociabilis. Next base: position 11,618 of record PVKA01027818.1, on the reverse strand, counting down.
CTTGGCAAGCACAAGGTCCTGAGTTCAATCCCTGGTACCACAAAAAAAAAAAAAAAAAAAGAAAATCTTTAGGGCTGGCCAAATAGCTCAACAGATTAAAGTGCCTACAAACAGGCCTGAAACAAGGGGTCTGGGGGGTTGATCCCCAGGCCTGCCATGCTGGCCCTGCCCCTGGAGCATGCTGAGATGGTGACTGAAACTGGGCGTGATGGCATGTCCCTGTAATCCCAGCTCTTGGGAAGCTATAAACAATAGGATCACTAGGAGTCCAATCCAGTAATGAGATCCTGAACACCTTGTAGACCCTTCCCTAAAATATAAAAAAAAGTTCGTATTAAAATATTAAAGAATAGACACTAAAAAACACAAAATATTAAGGGCCAAAATAGACACAAATTTTAAAGGACAATAAAAATGGATTATGAGACCTAAAATGTTCATAAGATTAAAATGAGATAGAGCAAATTAAACACTGTCAGCGCATTGTGTCACCCCGCCTTCAAGGACCCACAAGATGAAGCAAGGGAGGTGCATGGAGGCCACGACTGGGGTGTGGCTGAGACCTTTCTGGCTCTCAGCTCCTTGCGCACTGGCTCTGACTCCCCACCGGGGTCTGGCGAGCGTCAGGTTGGGGTACACGCACGAGGTGCTGGGCGCAGCGTCAGCCGAGGCCATAGCTCAGCGGCAGTAACTGCTCGTAAAATAAGCCCATTTAGATCCAGGTTTTGCAATTGTTGCCCATAGAAATTTTTTTTGGCAGAACCGGGGATTGAACTCAGGCTCTTATGCTTGTCAGGGAAGCTCTTATTCCACTGAGCCATCTCCCCTGGCCCTAAAGAAGACTTTTTTTTTTTTTTTTTTTTTTTCAGAACCGGGGATTGAACTCAGGCCCTTGCGCCTGCCAGTGAAGCGCTTATTCCACTGGGCCGTCTCCCAGACCCAATGAGTTACTTTCTTTTTTTTGGCGGAACCGGGGATTGAACTCAGGCCCTTGCACTTGCCAGGGAAGCATTATTTCACTGAGCCATCTCCCCCGCAATTTTGCAATTGTTGAAAGGAGGAGAGGCAAGGGGAGGCCGGATGCACAGGAGGTAGTAGAAGTTACTTTTCCTACTCAGCCGGGCCTGAGCTGGGCTGGCTTTGCCAGAGGGCTGGCCCAGCTTGTTAGATTTCTGAGGACAGGCTGGACCCCAGAAACTATCCTTCTCATCCTTGTTCTTGCTTGTGAACTCCTCCGGGATTGGAAGGCCAGCCCTGAAACACTATGGAGTGAGAATGGGACTGTTAGAAGGAAAGCAGCCTTCTCACGGGGCCCAGGTGCCTCTGGCCCCTACACCCTTGAAATGACAGTGACCCTGACTCATACTTTAGGGTTGTCCTCGGCATTCTTTCTGGCCTGCTCTTGATAGAGTGTGGAGAGGAACAGCAGAATCCCGAAGGGGACAGCCACGCACAGTGTGCTTTGACCTCTGCAGCAAATCATTGCTCACACTACCCCCTACAGCTCTTCCTCCGAGGGCTCTGCCCACCATGACCTGTGGGCTTCAGTCAAGGTGGGTGGTATGCTTAACAGGACTCCCCCCAAAACATTCTTTACAATGTAAATCCATCTCAAACAAATGAAACAAGTGTCTGTGTTTCTTCCCCCTATATTTTATTTAAAACTTTACAATTGCACTGGAAAGCAGAGCTTTCTTTTGGAACATGAATAGTGAATGATTTGAACACTCAGCATTACACATTGGACGGAAATGTGTTAGAGGTGGAGAGTGTGGGGAGAGCGGGAGAGGGGGAGGGAAAGAGGGAGCGGGGGGGGCACAAACTGGCGAAAGTCTGCACAAATCGCACAGAACGACTCTCAGGGATAGCTCCACTGGTAAGTAATATCTTAAGTGATCCTGCAGGCAGGACTATTGGAAACATACAGAGCCTTCCATTTTCCTCTTAAGTGGGAGCCGCATTTGCAAGCCAATTTTGCAGAGCAAAAGAGCCTGAAATGCATTCTCAACTCTATACAGATTCTTTCATGCAAAATTCCAATAAGGAAAATTAAAGAACTGAAGGAGTTAAAAGGGCGCAGTGACTTACTGTCTACTCCCGGTCCTTGGGAGAACAGAGAGGGCTCCAGCTCGTACAGAAGGATATTTTCTCTTCTCTTCCTCTCCTTCTCGTCTGTGACATCTTTCTCTTTCTTTGTTTTTTGGGTCAATGTCAAACTTCTCCAGAGAGCAGCAGTGCAGCAACAGTTAATCGCAGGGCCGAGATTCTGTGTGCTATCATTGTGGCTGGAATGTAAAGAAAATGTTTTGAGTTTGGTGAAAACAACGCACTTGGAAGCCACATTTTCCTGTGTTCCCCTCATGCATTCCACTTGACATGACCTTAGATAAAGGAAGGTTTGTAGCACCACTCAAGTTCCAAGACTTCCTGCAACTGCAGCGATAAGGATTTGACACGGGGCGCAAGCAGGCACAGAGCTGAACCTTGCGCTACTTGGCAAAAACCTCTCCCTACCAAAGCTCCATCCAGATGACCAAACAAACATGACTACAGCAGGGAAGAAGTCCTGTATGGCAGAAATCTCAAGAAAGGGCTGGCGAGATAGCTCAGCATACTACAGCGCCTGCGTAGGCAAGCTTAGGCAAGTTCAGGGACTTCGGGTCAATCCCCAGCACCATGTGCCATGCCAGCCCTTCCCTCGGGGCAGGCTGAGCTGGCCAGAGTCCGGGCTTGGTGGTGCATGCCTGTGATCCCAGTGCTGGGAAGGCTGAAAGGATCACCATGAGTTTGAGTTGCATAGTGAGAACCTGCAACAACCAAATACATACATACATACATACATACATACATACATACATACATGCATCTCAAGAAAATTCAGCAGGGTACACACAGACAGGACCAGAGTGAGTGAAGCACCAATCACTTGGCAGAGGATCAGTGGTTTTCTTCTGTTTCATAGGAGCCCCAGGCAGCTTGTGGACAGTAGCTGTGTGCTTACCTTTGCATTGGACAGTTATGTTGAAAGCCAGTGAAGAGGCTTTCCCTCCACAACACTCACAGTGTCACCTACCTCAGCAAGCAGAAGCATGGCCTTTGGAGGAAATAGAAGTGCTCCAGGGCAAGGCCAGCTTTCTCCATGCGACCCAGTGGAGAAGGGTGTCCTTCATGCTCAGAGCCGCACAGGCAAGGTGTGGGTGCTTGATGGAGACCATGGTGATGAAGAGGTTCCGAGCAGGATTTACTATTAACCATATGGCTTTCCTTATTTACTTGTGAGCTGGTCCAAGGCCCAGGCCCCTTTTCTGGAGATGGGTAGTGGATTTGTAGCAAGTAAACCTCTATGAGTCTCTGGTCCAGACTGAGGCTTGTAGTGGCCTGTGAAGCTATGATGCCTCAAAGGACGAGGATAAGGCCCCAGCTAAGGATGCCTGGCTCCCACCCCAATTAACTAAAAGGAGTCTGTGGCTATGGATGCATGCCACACTCCTACAACTAATGTCAAACTGGAGGTAAGATAGTCTCTCAGTTGGCCTACTTTACCACCCCAGCAAGTCTGTGAACCATCTCCCAAGATTCTGTTCAGATTCCTGACTTTTCTTCAATGTGTCCTTCCTTGTTTGAAAAACCAAATACATACAGGCCACCTACTGAAGCTCTTTGTCTCAGCCCTCAGAGAATCTCAAATTCTGCCTCCCATTGAGGCACTAGACATTTAGAGAACTCTGGACCACTGCTGTTTATTAAGATCTTCCTACCTAATGTCCCTTGCCTTCTTTTAGGCCCTATATAAAAGGCCACTGCTCTTTGTTCCCTACACATGACCTCTTTACCCTCTGCCTGCCTACACCCAAGCACAGTCAATGCCATGGGATGCTACCTTTGCCCAAGCCTGGTGGTCTTGGCTGGTCTCTGCCTTGTGCCACTCCTCACACAGGCTGTGTGTGAAAGTGACTTAGTCTCACTGTCACTGTGGCCCCTTGTCCCAAACTCTGCTATCTCTCTATCCCATCATTTCTCTCTTGGTTTCTCTTCATCATTAAACCCAGGGTGAGACAGTATATATATATACAAGGAGGGGCAAGGAAGGAGAGTTCCTTCCCCTGCATATATTTTCAGATCTTTCTATCATTTTATTCTTTTTCTCTTCTGTTAAGACTGCATTTTGATACTTAAAGCCAAAAGCAGGTACAGTTTTCTTTCAAATTTTTCAGTTGCTTTAGAAAGTGATGAACTCAGCACAATCCAGCTTCTGAAGAGGAAAAACTTAGGGTAAAACACAAAGATGGGGTAGCTATTGGAGGGTGAAGGCATGCCTGCAAATACTGGATCAGCACATAGGTAATTCTTCCATCTCTTATATTAACATTCCTTCTTTATGGTTTATTGAATGCCTAAGGTACAATCCTTCCCTTGTGACAACTAAGGAAATAATTATAGTAACAATCAAAAGAGCACTTATGATGGCAACAGCACCAGCCAGGGAGGGGCTGATGGCTTGCCCTGCTTTCTCTTCTATTTTGTTTGTGAGTACAGTTGTCCACTGTCTGGCATGATGTAGCAGTGCCCAGAAAGAGATCTCAGGCTGACCCAAGAGAGTGTAGACTGGGGTCCCTGACACCAGCTGTAGTGCTAGGCTCTGAGTTTCTGATAACATGGAAGGCTTCTAGCCAAGATCCCTGGCTTGGTTCAAGCACAGGATAAATGCCTCTCCAGCTGCAGGTAAGTAGGACAAATAAAGTGAGCAGGGAAAATGTACATTGTTGTTGACATCAATAGAATGACAGATTGACATGGATCAATGTTAGGAAACTGATTTTGAATAATAGGATAATCCCACACGGTGATTCTCAGCCTGAGATGACTTGGTCCCCATGAGATATTTAAAGATACTTGGAAGTTGGGTTTTAGAGCCAAAGAAGGGGATTCTTCAAGAATCTAGAGCCAGAGGTTAGTGATACAGAGATCCGTTGACTTTGGGACACAAACGGTGCTCCTCTTCGCAGTCTCCAGGACCCTGTGTGATCTGCCTCCATTCCTTTTTCTGTATTTCTCTACCCTAGGCTCTGCTGATTGCTTTATAGGCAGAATACCTTTTGCTGGCCCTCACAAGGGGCATTTTTTTACCATGCCCACGTCAGGTAAAGTATCATGCGGGTCGATAGACCATTCCTTCCCATGCTTGGGAACAATGCTCCCAGCCCAACAAGCTTACTCCCCACCATCTCAACTTCTGATGTTCTGAAATTATTCTATGGATCATTTATTTACATATCTAAGCTTATCTCCTTCAAATACAATGTGAACATGAAGCAAACAAACAGTTGCTGTGTTTTCTCCTAACTGTTGTGCCCTTCAAACTTATAAGAAAGGTGAGAAACTAATAGAAATGAAGGAATGACTGGGTGAAGGCGTATGTAGAATTGCAGAGCAGTACTCTGAAAGTGTGATCGAGCACCGTAAAAATCATCTGCCTTTTAATTTGCAATGGAACACAGGAAACCTGATCCCCGAGGAGGAAACACACTTTTCCACCACTGTCCTCCTTACCACCATAGTGACTCAGGAGTCACACAGCTGGTGGAGTGAAACTGCTGGTGTGCTCTGTGCTGGTGGGGATTCTGAAGCCCGCAGCAACACCGCAGGTGCTTCCATGGACACTTAAAATATGTTTTAGCGTCTTTGGAGAATTGAATCTTTAGATTTTGCTTTATTTTAGACAGCTACAAAGGGCTAGTGGTTATCATACTGCATCCTTCAAGTCTAAATTTTGTGTTAATACAGATGCAAGTCCTCCTTATTTCATTTGTCATTCAACAGTATACATTTCAAGGCTGTGTGTTCAACACTTTAGGGCTGATTTTCAAAGTAAGGATGATAACATAAGGTCTACCACCTAACACCACTATATTTTTAACTAATTATAAACACTCCCCTATGCAGTTGACCTAATATTCTGTAGAGGTGTGTATAATGTCTTTCAGATACACATTAAACACAAATAGCATCATATGTTAAGTTGATAAATTTTTAAAATTTTAAATTGCTACCCAATTCAGACTCATAGTGATCCTTCTGTCTCAGCCTCCCCAGTGCTGGGATTACAGGCATGCACCACCATCCCTAGTTTCTGTGGCTGATTCAGTATGCCAAGGTTCTGAGGCCAGCACAGCATGAAGTATTGGGGATTAAATCCAGATCTTTGTGCTTGACAAAACTAAACTAATTTTGATAAAATTTTAAGTTAAATGATAAACTGGCGAATTTTTAAATTAAAAGTTGATAAATTTTTAAATTACATTTTTATCTTAAGTGTTTTCATTGTCTGATCATAAAAGACTGAACTGCTGAGCCAGTGCTAAGTGAGAATAATAGTGGGACATAGACCTATTTTTTTTTATGTATTTAGTGCAGGGTCTACAGGGTCTCACTACACAGATTGAACTCATAGTGATCCTCCTGTTTTCAGCCTCCCAAGTTACAGGCGCACACCAGCACGCCCGGTCTCAAGCTGCCTTGGCTTTCTGGGGGCAGGGACAGCATGCCTTGTGGTACCAGAGTTCGAACCCTGGCCCCTACACTCTGTGTGCCTATAGGAAGATGGGGTCTTGGGAAAAAAACAAGGGGAGGTGAGCTCATATGGAAGGGGCCTCCGCCAACACTCGCATGGCTCACATGAGGTAGCTCCTGCCTGGCATGGGTGGGGAAAGCCTGTGTGAGCACTTTGAGAGAAGCAGGGCCTGAATTGGCAAGAGCTCAGCTTCCCCTGCAGCCTGCAGAGCTCTCAGGAGGAAAGCCCTTCACTGAAGTCACCTGTACTACAGGCTTAGTTACAGAGACCCATACTGACAGAAGCAGTGAAATTACACTGTTTGCTGATAAATGTGGCATTTTTAAAAGCTTCGGTTGTTTACCAGTGTATCAATATTTTATAAATATTTTTATAAAAATGACAAGTTTATCTCTACTGTGTATCCTGTAATAAATTCCAGATTAGGATTTAGATGTAAAAGTGGGATAAAGGAAAATTATAAATGAAGTGTCACATGAAGTTCACAATTCATTAAAAACACTGACAAAGTAGTTTTATTTTATGAAGATGGACCCATCTAGACATGGTATGAAACTTCAGTACAGTGGGTTGAATTAAAAGGTCACAGATGCCTAGGTAGTAATAGCCTGAGAGAGGCTGACCTCCCATAAAAATTGGTCAGCTCAGTGTGCATTTTGTTTAAAAGCTCTTGATAAAATAAGAATGCAAAGGACACTTCTGCCAAGGGCACACATAATGTCTGCATCATGCTGATCCAGGCTCACATGAAGAGTCGCCATTATATAGGAACAAGTAAGCAGTATCTCCTGGTACTATTACTATTCAGACTAGGTTTATGGCTACATTTCTCTAGATGGTGTCATGACGTGCCTAGAAAACCAAAACTAATATCAAATTTATTAGAACCGATAGAAAAGTTTAGAAGAAGGAAAGTTATAAAACAAATAGAAATATTTCAAAGAATACTTTTGCTATATGCCAGTAATATGCAGTAGAAAACATCCAGCAAGCTGTGTATTTTGGCACACAACTGTAATCCTGGTACTTTAGGAGGCTGAAGCAGAGGAATCATGGGTTCTGGGCCAGCTTGGGCAACTCGACGAGACCTTGTCTCAAAATTGAAACAAAAAGGGGGTGGGGTGGGGGGGCTGGGGACTTAATTGACTGTAAAGGTCCTGGGTTCAATTCCTGATTCTGCAAAATCGATCAGCCAATCAATCAATCAATCAATCAATCACTTTTGGAACCACGGAGATAACTCAGTGGTCTAAGTGCCTACCTGGCAAGAGCAAGGACCTGAGTTCAGTCCCCTGTACTGCATGCTGTGCAGGCCCTGGAACACCTTGCAGAGCTGCATAACGAGATCCTGTGCTAAATAAATAATTAAAAAAAAATAAAAACCCAATAAACTCATAAATAGTTGACCATGAGAAAAGTGGAAATTAAAATAATGGTAACAAAATTCACCCCTATTTTCATGGCATTAAGCGAAATGCTTGTGCATTTCACTGATTTCAAGGCTAGTTGCTGTACATTGCTGCAAACGTAATTTCTCAGTCAGCCTTATATGGGATTCCTTTGATCTAGCAATTCTGCCTCTGTGTTTTCCTGAGGAAATAATTAGCTCAGGAATTAACTATAAGGTGGTGCTGCAGAGTCTTTCACACATTGCAAAGGAGACAATAGCTGAAAGCAATAGACACTTCTGCAATCAGAGCGTTTTTGTTACATACCTCAGAGGCAATCATTACACTTATTATACGGCCCAAGTAACATAAATTGTGCAACACCATTCAAAATACAATCTCTTCTCCTTTGTCGGTGTTCAGCAGACAAGTAGCTATCTGAGATTTATGGGTATGGCTCCAGAAGGCCGACATCACAGGACCAGCACCTCACTTCCACCTGCCTGTCTGCTCCAAGTTAATCATGAGTGCAGTGACTCTAGGCTCCAATATTAACTCTATTGAGCATTCTCACTTAACTTTTGAGATATATATGTGTGTGTGTGTATATATATATATATATATATATATAAATTTTATGTAGTTATTGATGTTAAACTTCTTAGTTTTCCTTTATTTAGAATTGTTTTTAAAAAGTCATCTCCAAAACACAATTATTTTTTTAAAAATCATTTTATTGAGGAAAAAATAGCAATGAGACAGTTTCAAACCTGATTAGTAGGACAGTTTCAACAATTAATACATTAATTAATATATGAATTATTAATAATAATACAAGATGCAGACATGATATCCTGTCCGCAAACAGTATTAGAGCAAACCTTTCTATTCACTGAATTAAGAGAAAGTAGCTGCATATCTATCCTGTTTTGAATATACAGATACAACATGTTTGTTCATTTGTATCCTCTTTTTTTGTCCAAAACATGATTATATTGTAACATATTCCACATACTCAAATATATTGAATTCTCTCCCTTTTTTGTGTGGTACTGGGGATTGGACTCAGGACCTTGCACTTGTCAGGCAGGTGCTTATTCTACTGAGTTATCTTCCCAGTCCTCTGAATTCTCTTTTTTGTCCTTCATTTTATCCACTGAAAAGATTATCCCATGGATGCACAAGCCTTCCCTTGAGGTTGTCTGTGGCATAGATTATTCACTTCCATTACTGTGGCATAATAGATTCTTTTGGCAATAATCTTGGTACCTAATGATTGAGAATTGGATGCCTTATCAATAAAAATGTATGATGCTATGTTAAAATGAATTTAAATTGAATTAGATATTGACCACGGTGTACTAAGCAAACAGACAAACCCAACCCAACTAGTACTGATAGCGTATACCTCATAAGACAGTAATGGGATGTCTTTTGTGGTTAGTATTTTTATATAAGAGAATACATGGGTGGATGAATAACAGAATAGAGAAAAGCATAGTTTTCTTTCTGACAATATTGCAGCACAACTAAAATTCTGGATTTCAAACGAAGCAAACCCCAGCACATTTTACTAAAACATGATGTGGCTTTCAGCAAAGCCAGGGAATGCTTTCTGCTGCAGGAGCCAAGGGGACGCGAGGCAGCATGTGGATGAACATCTGCTCCAGGTGACCCCTGCCTTGAAGGATCTGCAGATAAAGGATTTCTATGCTTGGCAAGTGAATGTGTTGTAGGGGAAACCCGGCCAAAACAAGGAGAGAGAGAGAGAGAGAGAGAGGGAGAGAGGCAGAAGAAAAGCAATAGAAAAGTTAGATAAAATAGAGTAGTGGAAGTGAATAAAAATATGTCACTAGGTAGACTAAACTCACCAATAAAATAAACAAAGGATGCTGCCAAAAGAAACTACAGTCAATGCTACAGTCAATAAAAGACACACCTGAGTCCTAACATGCAAAGAGAGATTGGAACTTAAAGATGCAAAAATATAGCATGGAAATCCTATATAAAACCAAACTGCTATAATTTTATTAACATCAGACCAAACAGACTCCAAAGCAAACATGTGCTCAGAGACAGGGCTCTGCAGCACGGTAGGTGGGAGTCCAGGGGAAAGCAGGGCACAGTCTCCTGTTGCTGTCGCAATGGGGCGAGGCAGCCGGGCCTGCTGTGGTGGACTGCTGACTGGTGGTCAGCGCATTACGCCCAGATGAACTGAGCTAGCATGGTGCTGGGTGAGGGATGCCCACCCTAGGAGGGTTGCCAGCAGCGTAAGAGGCACAACTGGAGGCTACTAGGGAAGCTGTCTGGAGAAGCTGTTGGGGTTCTTGGAAGCTGCTGATTCTCTTGGGCTATTCTGCTGGGGGACAGTGTTATCCTGGGTTTCCAGGTGCGCTTGGCTTTTCTTGTCAGAGGAGGCACTGGGGACCTCTGTTGTCACTGAGAATGGCTATGGTTCGTTTTGAGGGAGCTCTGGTCCTCGTCTTGAGCATTGCTTCCTGGCTCTGGAGGGGAAGATGGTGCACTGCTTAGACTCATGGAGAAGCTTGTCATGTTGGCTTTCCCGATAGGAACTCAGCTTTGCTCATCAGGGGAAGAGTTCAGGACCTCCTCGTTGCTGAGGTTGGCTGTGGTACTTTCCTTGAGCTTTGCTTCCTGTCTCCTCAGCCTGCTGGCACAAATCCTTTACCCTGTTGGCATAGACTTCCCAGCTTCGACCTTTGGGCCTTTCCAGAACAAATCTGTGAAGCAGACTTGCATGAGACATTGTCATGTGCTGTAGGCCTCCAGTTGGACTTGTGGGAGACAATATTATGCGCTCTAGGGCTCATGGAGGATGTTACTGTGGGATCTAAGCCCTCAGCTGGATTCTTTGGTCTTTAGCAATGTGAACAGATTTTGTGCACTCTTTGTATATGATACTTTGGATGATTCATTATAAAGTAATCTTATAAAATGTGTTCTGTATTATACTGTTCATCTTGCAAAAACCCCACACCGTAACACCTGTGCTAGGCCTACAGCTCCAGGCCCAGAGCCCTTTGCTCAGAGTGGAGACTCTGGGCCAACATGCAGTTCAGCAGACAGAACAAATCTAAGTTAATACAGAATTACAAACACACATCCAGGTGTTTGAAAGCCTCCATTAAAATGCTGGTGCGAACACCCAATTCTTAATCTGGAGAAGGAGAAGACTGGCATCCTTCCCATACTGTATCCCTTCGGCATTCTTGTAAGAAAACACTCAAGGCTGGATGGTTTTATAAAGGAAAAAGTTTCACTTAGCTCACAATTATAAAGGAACAAGAGTCTACATTGGGTGGAGTCACAGTGGGTGGCACAGGGCATTTCATAACAAGACAGGCAGCGTGCGCGTATTTCTATCCTCAGGTCTGCCTTTCTTTTTCACAGCCACTAGGATTCAGTCGTGGGCCCCAGGCTGATAGTCTCATTTCATTTCGTCCTGTCTTGCAAGCCCCAGTCTTCAGTGGTGTGGTTGGATAGTCCTTACCCTGATCGCCTTCATGATGGGGATTTGATGCCAATACGTGGACCCTTGAGGGATGCTATCAGACAACTCGTAAACCTCAGCACACCCAAGAGTTTCCCAGGTCTTCCCTGGGCAACAGGAGGCACAGAACTGGTACAAGGCAGGGTGT
>PVKA01027817.1:5525-30196 GCA_004027165.1 Ctenomys sociabilis | reverse complement strand
CTGTCACTCCACCCACACATCCGCTGCCAAGACCCAGGGCGGGCACGTGTACATGTGGGGCCAGTGCCGGGGCCAGTCTGTGAGCCTCCCTCACCTCACCCACTTCTCCTGCACTGACGACGTGTTTGCCTGCTGCGCCACGCCCGCTGTCACCTGGCGCCTCCTCTCTGTGGGTGAGCTGGTCCTAGTTCATTTGCTGCACAGCCTGAAAACTAGGAAGAAAGCTTGGCATTTTGATTTTATGTCGTGACTTCATTTTGAGCAAAACTGTGGTTTATTTCCTAATAATGGGCTCCTGTGAGAGGGAACTTTGTTGATTAAATTTCTTAAAAGCACCAGGAACTAACATCAATACTAGATTAAAAGTACTTCTATTTTACCGAGGCTTGGTTTTTTTTTTTCTTTTTGTTATTGTTTTCTTCTTTTTCTGAGGCAGGATCTCTCTGTATAGGCCAGCCTGGCCTTGAACTCTTATTCTGCCTCAACTTTCCAAGTGCTGAGATTATAAGCATGTGATACCCTGATTGGATGCTTTGACTGGTTTTTAATTTTACTGGGAAACTGCATTTAAAAAAAAAAATTAGCTAGTATACTAGCTAGATTTACTCAAGCATTCTAAAATTTAATTTTAACTTAGTAAGGTAACTGGGGACATTTTTACTTTCTTGGCCAAATTTATAGGCAGATGTTTGGGTTCTTTATCATGGATTTCAGAAACGTGAGTTCAAATTTAGGAGGACAAGAGCTTTGCTCAGTTGGTCAGTTATTTTAGGGCCTGGCATTTTCAGAGCATCAAAGAACTACATGCATTTGTGCTCCCTGGTCCTCAGCTGAGCCTAGCATTGGTGTTGTTTCTCTCTTAGAACCTGATGACCACCTCACTGTGGCTGAGTCCCTGAAGAGGGAATTTGACAACCCAGACACTGCAGATCTGAAGTTTTTGGTCGATGGAAAATTTATTTATGCGCATAAAGTCCTTCTCAAAATTAGGTAACTAATCATTTATTTTGAGAATTAAGATGAATCTATGTTTTCTCTTCAATAATTATTTCTGTAGTGTCTGAGAAACTATGCTGGGTACATTGCACTTATGAAAAAATGCAAGGTGCGTTTTACCTTTCTGAGCATGTGGTGCAGATGAAATGTGCGGTACAGGCAACAAGAAACAGTGCAGATCAAGTCTAGCTGGGGCGGACTGTGTGGCCAAGCAGTCTGATCTGTTGGTGTTCTGTAAAGGCCTTAAAAGTCCTCAGTCCACTTTGACATCAGAGACCAGTCGGTTACCACCAGAACGTGAGTGTGTTCTGTGCTTTGAAATAAATAACCTCCTCTGCCTGGTAAATAAACTCAGCGCATGGTAAGTCTTTTCAGTCTTTTGTGAAATATTTAACTTTATGAAAGAGAAAATCAAGCTTTTCCAGACCAAGCTGTTGATGAGGCCAACACAAAGTTTTTTATATTAAATTTGTTGGTGCTTAATTTTTGAGGAGTGAGTTGTATCTATGTCAGGGCTGCTTGATAAGTTTTGTCATATGTATATCCCTATAATACCGCTGCCCTAAACATTTCCATTGCTCATCAGAGGTCCCTTAGGCTCCATCCTGGGCAACCAGTAACCTTTTGTCTCTGTAGATTGGTTGGTAATTTCTAGAAGTTTGTATAAATGAAACGGTACAATATGTGTTCTTTTGTGCCTGGTTATTTTCCTCTTAGTGTAATGATTTTGAAATCAATTATATTGTGAAACAGATATTTAAATTGATTTCAGTAAATCACAAGCCCCATACATTTTTTTTATTTTTATTTATTTATTTTTATATTGGTAATACAAGCCCCTCAAGTTCCCCTTTGGTAAAGTCCGGCTGTTCTGCATCTGCTCACCCAGTAGTGCATAAACTTTCATAAGGGCAGGGCCAGATTAGTTTGCTCAAACCAAGTAATACATGTGGGTAGATTAAACAATAGACATTTATTCTTTCACAGTTCTGGAGGTCACAAGTCTAAGATCAAGTGTACGCAGAATGACTTTCTTTCGGAGGCTAAGAAGTTGTCCTATGCCACTCTCCTGGCTTTCAGTGACGTGTGACAATCTTTGGCATGTCTAGGCCTGTGGCAGCTTATCACAGCATCCCATGATGCTCCCCTGTGAATGTCTGAGTCCCTATCAGAAGGACACCTGTCATCTGGGCTGGGACAACTAGAATGATTTCATCTTCATTTGATTACCTTTTAAAAGGCCTTGTTTCCAAATAAGGCCATGTTCTTAAAAACACTGGAAGTTAGGACTCCAACATAGTTTTAGGAGATAAAATTCAGCCCACGGTTGGGTGAAGAAATAGAATTACCCAGCTTTATAAATGTTGGTCAGGGAATACAGTATGAGAAAGATAGTAGGGCACCCTAATTTGTCCCCGCCTGTTTAGCTGCAGAGGTAGCTTCCCAGGCTGCGCACAGCGGCAGTTTGGATTTATGGCTTTATTGAATGATTGAGAACTTGAGCCAGCAAAGAAAACAAGGAGCCAACAAAGGTGTCGTGTTGGTTACTTTTCTCTTAATTGCTGGGACAAAATACCCAGCACCCCAAATTAAGGAAGGAAAGGTTTATTTAGCTCACAGCGGAGGTTTTAGTCCACACTCTGCTGGCTCCAAGGCAGAGGGCAGCCTTTCGGTGGCATACAGCAAGAGCAAAAGGGAGGAGCAGCGGCTGCAGGAGCTAGCAAGCCTCTTTCCCTTCCTTACTTGTATGCAGGCTATCCGCTCCAGGGCAAGTATAGCACTCACACCCATAATCCTTTCTTTGAATCATGAATTAATCACAAGCTCTAGAAACCCCCCCCCCCCCATACTCTGGTTTCTCTTTAGGTTGTATAAATCTTTTGCCTTTAACTAGAAGCTGCCCCAATGTCTGCATGAGGCTTTGGGGGAACACCTAGCCACAAACCATAAGTCAAGTTTTCTATCACTGTAACACAACACCTGAGATAATTAAGTTACGAAAGAAAGGCTTATTTATTTGGTCCACTAGCAAGTTAACCTCCAGTTTAAATGATTTATTTTGGCCCATGGTTTCTGGAGTCCCAACCCAAGATTGATTGCTTTTATTACTCTGGGCCAGTGGAAAAGCAACATATCATAGCAGGGGTAAATGACAGCGCAAAATACTTACCTTATGAAGGATCAACAGAGCAGTGAAGGGGAGGATCCCATCCACAGTGTCTTTTGAGGCCCTGACTCTGATGATCTTAGGCCTTCCACAGGGCCTGCCTCTTAAAGGTGCCACAGTCTCCCAACAGTGTCACCTTGGAGACCAAGTGTGCAACACATAGCCATAGAGGGTATTTAGCATCTAAACTGTAGCAGATGAGGAGGTGTCCAACTTTGAGAAAAGGGTATGCTCCTCTGGGAGGAGAGTGTTGGCCAAGAATTAGGACCCAACTTGCTTCTTTCTCCTTTCAGGTGTGAGCATTTTCGTTCTTCGTTGGAAGACAATGAGGATGATATTGTGGAAATGAGTGAATTTTCATATCCTGTATACCGAGCCTTCCTGGAATACCTGTACACAGACAGCATCAGTCTTTCTCCTGAGGAGGCAGTAGGTAATTGCCAGAAACTTTAACAAGTCATTAGCAAAATGTCAATTAACTGATGTGGTGGTTTCTGTAGGGCCTAAAAGAAATCAGGAGTTGTGTGTATTGAATTCAAACTGTGTGCATGTATGTGTGCATTGGGGCAGAGGGAAAAAGCAACTCATTGCTTCTGGTACAGTAAAGATAAGATTTATTTTAAAATATTAGTAATTATAAAATGGTTCTGGTGCAAGATGATGGTATCCAAGAGAAGAGAGTGTAGTGGTAGAGATGTTAAAAGGAAAGCACATTCTGCTTATCCTTAGAAGTTGCAGCTGGTGGGATTTGGTGATGGGTGGGACTTGGGGCATGAGAGGTGCAACCAGGAGTTGGGGAACTAAAACAGTACTGAGGGTTGAACCCTGGCACAGTAAGACATCTGGAAGTCAGAAAAATGGCATAGCCAGGAGAACACAAGAGACACTAATTAGAGTAAAGGAAAACATGAGTGAGTAATTCAGTCTTCCATGGAGAGTGCATCCACCACATCCAGTTCTGTGGCTCTTAAGAGAAAGCTGGAGACTAGACCTTGGAGGTGGCACTGTGGAAGCCAAAGCTGTTCATGACCGTGACTTCCATGAGTTCTGGGAGTAGGATTCTACTTAAGAGAGCTTGAGGACAACCTGGGAATAAGAAAACAAGGAAAGAACAAATATGGACTATAGGAATTTTGCTGTACAGAGGAACAGAGAGGGGTGGGGTAGTATGTTTCAGGTATGCCTATAAATGTCATTTCTATCTCTGCATAATTCTAGGGCTTGTACATACTGAGCAACTGTCACTGAGCTACCTGACCAGCCCTTCTTTTCCTTTATAAAAATGGCCTTTATCCCACCACCTGTGTTGATGGGAATGATCTGGAAAAGAAGATTGTACTAATACAGGGGTAAATGATACCTAAAAACACTTATTTCCTAAAAAAAATTGTTAAGCAACTTTCACTTTGTTCCTGGTTTTCCGCAGCTACTTATTTGTGTATTGTGTTTGTTCATTTTGGCTACCCCCTTAAAGAGCCACAGACTCAGGTCATAAGTCAGCACACAGCTGTTACACACACTTCTCTGAGCATGACATTCCAAAGAATGTCAGAACTGTCTTTGAATGGTTAAGTGAGTTTAAATCAGCATACTTGAGGTGCCCCCAATAAACACTTCTTTCCTTCAGGATTGCTCGATTTGGCTACATTTTATAGAGAAAATCGTTTGAAAAAGCTCTGCCAACAGACCATCAAGCAAGGAATCTGCGAGGAGAATGCCATTGCTCTGCTGTCGGCTGCGGTGAAGTATGATGCGCAGGTAAGAAAACGCCTTGCGGAGTCGTCCACCTTCAGGAGCAGAGCGCATCTACTGTGTATCTTCATCCAAGAAAAATTCCAGGCAGAATGAAACTGAATGTAGGAAACTAACAAGTTTAGATAAAGTATATGTGACTATATGATGTGAAGATAGATTTCAAAGGCAGAGACTCTAATGGAAAGGATTGATAGAGCTGATTTCAGAAGGCAAACTTTTGTACATTGAAACATACCACAGAGTAAATGTGAAAGTCATTGGGGAAAATATTTGTAATATATTTGTAACACAGCAAATTTTCTGGGCCGGGGAGATAACTCGGCAGTCTAAGCGCCTGCCTGCGAAGCACAAGGACCTGAGTTTAGTCCCCGGTACTGCATGCTGTGTTGGCCCCAGAACCAGGTGCAGTGGTGCACACCTGTAAACCCAGTGCTGAGGAGGCTGAGACAGGAGGGTCACTACGAGTCTGAACTGCGTAGCAAGACCTTGTATCAAATAAATAAATAAATAACTGATCTTTAAAAAATACTTTAAAAAGCAGGTTTTTCCATAGTAAAAAAAAAAGATGAGTAATTTGAAAAAAATGGACCAAAGAACAATGAATAAATGAAAAACATAAATGAACACAGTTACAATTTTTCACCTTTTAAACTAGAGACTTTTAAAATAATCTAGGCTCCGAATAATGAGGGTTCTAAAAGGAGAGTACACATTTGTTCATTCTGGGATCAGGCTGGTATTTTTTATGTATTAGTATCTATATAGAAAGATTAAAGAATATGGGCAATGGCTATCATTGGATAGTGGAATTGTGGATTTCTGTTTTCTGCTCTCTGTTTATTGTTTAGCCGTGCATTGTTATGATAATAAAGAAAATCTGCTTTAGAGCTAAAGTTAGGAAACAGGTAATAACTTCTCCAAGTCAGATATCCTTTCATGTGGCAAAAAAACAGGGAAACTTTAGTGGAAACAAAGGTTATTATTTTTTTTTGCTTATGTACTTAGTATTTTGTTTGTTAAAAAGATATAGAAAATACACAAAGTATGAGGAAGAAGAAAAGCATGAGGAAGGAAATGACTCATCAAACAGAAAACATCTCATACAGCACCTCTCCCCCAGTCATGTTATAAATGTATTTCTCAGTATTTGAATTTGAAAGATTTTTTTTACTCAATATTAAGGGAAAAAGTTCTTAGCATAAAAGCATATGGGGCTCAGAGGCTGGCCAGGGAGGGGCCTGTGCAGTCCCGTGAGGAGTGAGGGTGGGTGGGTGCAGGTCTGTAGCTGGGAAATGGTGAAAAGGTTGTGGATTATGAAGATATGCTGAAGGTAGAGACAGTAAGATTTCCTGATCGATTAGACCTGGGGTTGAAGAGACAAGAGAACTTAAGACAACATCAAGGTTCTTGTCCTGAGGAGCTGAAAGGATGAGATTGTTACAGTGAGATAGGGAAGATGAGTAGGAACAGTATTTGGGGACAAATAGAAGGAATTTAGTTTTACATGCATTAAGTATGTGATGCCTTAAACATCCACATGAACATATCTAATAAGCAAGTGGCATAAAGCAGTCTGAAATTTAGAGGGAAACGTATCGAAAGCTGTGAGGCTGTGTCAGGAGATGTGCTTCTGAAGATCGTCTTTGGTACTCAGTATGTAAAGGTCAAGGCATGAGGGGGACACCAGCAGAGGAGACTAAAATGTGTTGAGCAGTGGGGAAGACAAACTTAGAGACGGTGTCCTGGAAGCTAGGAAAGAACAAGTGTCGATGAAGAGCATGGCCCCAGAACATCAGATGCTGCCAGTAGGTCAGCGTGGATGCAGAGTATGGAGAACGCAGTGAGGAGCCTTGGCAAGCAGTGGAGGGCCTCACTGGATAGCAGAAGTAGAGGAATGGAGGTTGGGAAGGGACAGCTTTTTCTGGTAAGTTCACTTATAAAGAGAAATAGATTGCAGAGAAGTTGGAAGTATAACACATTTTTAATTGAAGATAAAAAAAAGTATTGAAGCTTGTCTGCATGATAGGAATGGCCCAGAAGAACAAGCTGATGATGAGGGGGCAGTCACTAGAGCAGTGTCGCTGAGTAGGAGTTCACAGAATCCAGTGAAAGAGCAGAAGACTGGCTTTGTATCAGCCATAGATCATTCACACTGCCTCTCTGGACAGAAGAGGGTTCACAGGCATCTAGGGAGGCAAGGGTGATCCTGTGGATCCTCTTTTACATGCTGTTTCCTCACTGAAATGAAAAATCATGTTAGCATAGAGTGAAGACTAGGAGGAGGTATTGGGCCTTAAAGCTCAATAGTATGAGTCTGAGTATGACAGTTGTATAGGAGGATGAATAACCTAGGGAAGTATGGTGGGATTGCTCACTATAATTAAGGGCTCAATTTCAAAGATGAAGCCATATAATGTAACATATAAATAGTTTTCTTTTACCAAAAAAAACAATGGAGGGCCTTGTTTTATATAGACAGAATTCCCTTGTGAGCACCACCTCATGTCCATTTATCAAATTCTTAGAATTGCAGGAATTCTGTCCAAGTCCTGTCCTTATCATAATTACAGGAAATTCCCAGTTTAGAAAGTAAAGGAGAGTGAGTGCAAATGATGACCTCTTAAAGTCCTTTTGTTCTTCCATTAATTAGCCATTTTACTGACATTGGCCAGCTCACTAAGACTGCAGAATGCCTAGCCACCTACCGCAAAGTGTGTTGTGGGTATGGGTTTTTCCAGTTTATAGAATTCAGACCAAAAAGATGTAACTTTATCTTGTTTTACTTTCATAGCTGTAGGCAAAAACATCACTTTTAAAATTTTAAGCAAGAGTACATGGTTTTAAATGGATGTTAGGATATTTAGTATGTATCAATGAAGCACATTTTTAGTAACATGCTATAATTTTGGGTATGTGAATTTTCCTGTCTTTGTCGTTTTTAACTCCTGAGGGCTTACCTGGGACTGAAATATGTCCCACTGCCAGTCTGACCTTGGCAGCTTGCTCGGCTGCGTTCAGGGATTACATTTCCTTACTTCTCTTCTTAAAGGGAAATGTACTGCAAGTTTGTGTATACATTGGTATGGCCATCAGAACAGCTAATTTTTCTTCTTCATTGTTAGCTGTATTTAGTTTTGTCTTCAGCACTTGATATCATCTTTATGGGTCTGAAGAGGACTGAGATATACAGTGTGTGTGTGTATGTAATTGGTTGGTTTTATAAATCAGTTTCAGCAATGTAAAAAAAATTGATCACCACCGTGCAGTACCTTATGCTCATGCAGATGTTGGTACAGCCAGGCTCTGAGGCTTATCGGAGGTCTCAGAGGCTGTCCTCACTTTTCTCCAGAGAAAAAAGTTAACAGTAAATAAACGAGCTGGGCCTAAACCACTGAGCTGTTCTCATTTATATTGTTGAAGATATGAGTAATGTGATGAACTGTGTGTCCATAGCTGCTTTATCTTTTTGCAAAGGGAGATTTACAAAGATAATAATAACCTGTTGATGAATTAAGAGAGGCAGTTTCCCAGCATTACTATTTTTTATGGCTTGTTCCTTTTCTTCTATAAGGTGTTAAAAGCTGAAATATTTAAAGCACCCAGAGAAATATAAGGGAGTATCATATAAGTACTATGACTTGGAAAAGGTACTGAAGAATTCATAGGCTTAGGTGCCTGTCTCTGGTGGAAAAAAACAGCTAGATTCTTTGCTCTGGTAGGTGTGAGGGAACTTGAATGTTTTATAGTTACTTAAATTTCTAGAAATATGGGTTCATGTTAGTTACATAGTTTTTATAATTATTCTTTACATATTGCTGTACCAACCATTCCTCAAAATGGCTATGAAATCCTTTTTCTCTGTTTGAAGAAGTCTCATGCTGTGGAACATTGCAGTGGAAAATACAAATTTATTAAACCATTGTTGTTTTCTTAGGATTTAGAAGAATTCTGCTTCAGATTTTGCATAAACCATCTGACTGTTGTAACACAAACTTCCGGCTTTGCAGAAATGGACCATGACCTCCTAAAGAACTTCATCAGCAAAGCCAGTAGAGTTGGAGCATTTAAAAATTGATCCTCACCTGCACAAAAGGATAAAGTTTTTGTGACTTTCTGTATCCCCTGTAAAAAGAAGCTGGTGATGAAAATTCTCTTTAGCAGTATTTATGATGCACTACATTTGGCTGAATGTAGAGGATGCTAGCTGGTCTTCTCCCATCTGCTGAAATGCAGAGTTTACATAGAAAACACTGAATGGTCTGATCAGAGGTGACTGTCTGAGGGAGATAGCTCAGTGGCATAAGTGCCTGCCTGGCAAGTACAAGGTCCTGAGTTCAATCCCTGGTACCCCAAAAAATTAAAAAAAAAGATGTGGCTGTATGTACAGAAAAATATGCAAATGTCTTATCATGTTTGCCATTTTTTCTTTCCAGTCACTTAATTTGGATAGCTTTGGTCCATTGGTATTTTGGTCGGTGCCATTCTGGCCAAATGTTCCATTGCTCAGCTGGCTGATACTGTAAGGCTAGATAAGCACTGCTGTCACCACCACATTTTTGGATCCAGCACAGTGCCTTGCATATAGTAGGCGCTCAAGTAACTCATTGGAAGTATTAAGGGTGGCTTGAGAACAGATTTCTGTGTGCAATGCTAGATGAGGAAAGAATTTACGCAAATTGAAAGCAGCCTAGAAGGACTGAGGGTCATGTTCTTCATATGCATCATTCTGAGAAATCGTAACTAATGTAGTGCAGTGATGATGAACCTTTTAGAGCTTTCGGTGATAACCAAAGCCCGCCATGGCATGGGTCTCAGAGGGTCGTCACCCAACTTAGAGGGTTGATTAAATTCACAAACTGTCAAAGGCTCGGGCTAATTTTAATTTTCTATTTATTCTGAGTCATTTCTCATATGGGATTACTGAAATACTGTCTCTGAATGAAGGTGATTTCTGGGCTCATCTGCCTTACATAATTGTACAAATTTCTTTGTATTAAGGAGAATTTGCTTCTGTAAGTAATAATGATTGTGTTTCTTGTAGTTGACTTTTATGTCTCTATAAAACAGGTTACTTAACCGGGCACTAGCATAATTGTACTAGATGAAAAGGAAGTGATGCATTTCATGGACACCATTAACAAGACAGCGATATTTGTACTTTTTAGATCAAAAAAATTACCCAGTTGTAAAGGAGAAACTGGAATGGGAAGTAGTGTCTTGATTCTTCTAACATTGTATCAAATATGATGCTACACGAAGAAAACCTTTTAGAATGAGAAATCTTGTTCTGATGCTGAACTATTTGATAATAAATTTGCTTATTTGCACCTAATAAAAAAAATGTGTTTTTTTCAATCTCTAAATAGTAGTAAAATTGAGACTTCATGTCATATATATATATCCATTTAATAAACTGTACATTTTTGGGTTTGTTGTTGTTTTGTTTTTTTCTGTATGTAGGAGGTTTACAGGGTCTCACAGTGTAGATTGGACTCCTAGCGATCTGCTTGTTTTCAGCCTCCCAAGCGCTGGGCTTACAGGCGCACGCGTCTGAATCTCAGTCTCAGCACCCAGAGGCAGGGCTGGCACTGCTTGTGGTGCCAGGGATCTCTCGTTCTCTGTCTCTCTCTGTCTCTGTCTCTCTCCCTCTCTCTCCATGAGTGTTCATTGCCCGCACTGGTCTCTTACAGTATGGTAGCCTTTACATACTAGTTTTTATAATTCAGGGCTATGCATTTCAGGTTCCCTCACACCTTCTTATGACTTGATAGCTATTTGTTTTTTGGAACTGAGTAATATTCCATAGTGTACCACAGCTTATTTCAGTCATTTAGTGAAGAACAACTTGGTTGCTTCCAAGTTTGGGCCATTATGAATAAAGCTGCTACAAGCTGTGGAGGACCCCCTGGATACCTGGATGACTCTCCTTCAAAGAACACCAGTTATCTCTATATTGGCTTAACCTGGCCCTTATTTTTTGCGAAACTGGGGATTGAACTCAGGTTCTTGCACTTGCCAGGGAAGCGCTTATTCCACTGAGCCATCTGGCCCTTATTTTTATGTATCGATATGTTCAGAGCTCGCTGGGACTTTTCCTTATTGCCCCAGTTGGCTTTAAAAATGCAAATAAATCCAGCCAGGTGCTGATGAGCAATTGAAGCATGCCGGACAGGTCAGTGTTGCCCCACCCCAGAGCTCCCAAGAGGCATGTGAACAGGTGGGAGAGTCGTTCTCCACAGTCACTGGGATTGAGCCTCAAGTAAGAGGCCCTGACATGTCAGGGCAGAGCAAAAGCTCCGCATCAGAGCTGAAGCAGATCGCTCTTTCTGCATATTGCAGAGGTGATCTCAGGCCTCCTACCTAGCCCAGCTCACAGCATTTCCTACCACAGCTATAGTCACTCATCCCTGAGCCACTATCCTCTTACATAATTAAAACCTGGGTTCTGCCCTGGGTCATGGCCTTTGTTCCGGGTAGCCCTCACCCCAGCTGGATTTGGGACCCCCCTGTCTCCCCATCATCATGGATATATGATTGTATCTCTATGCTGTGGGTTGCACTGGAAGTGGTAGATTGGAATTAACTTGCTAAAATTCCAATGACTTTCCTTTGGGATTTGAAATGAGGACCATGAAGGGCTTCTATCATAACCAACCAGTTAACTTTTTGTGGACATAAATTTTCAACTATGACTGCTGGTTTGTATGGTAAGACAACAAATGATATTTATATTTAGAAACTGCCAAACTGTTTTCTGAAGTGTCTGTACCATTTTGCATCCCAGCAAGAATAAGACTCCTTTTGCTCCATCCCCATCATCTGGTGTGTCTGCATTCCCCATTCTGGCCATTCTTATAGGTCTGTAGTGTTGTCTCGATATTTTAATTTGTATTTCCCTGATAACATAAATGTGTATTTTTCATGTCTGTTTAGGTATTTTGAGTTGTTCTCCTGCTGTGAGCTCTGTTTCAGGTAACAGTCCTTTATCATATGTCTTTTGCAAAGATTTCTTTTTTTCCCAGCCTGGGGTTATTTTTGAATCTTTATTTTTGACAAATTACTATAAAATTTTCAGACTTCTCTAATAGAGACACAGGAGTCTGGATGGCTCTAGTACCAAATCACAGTCCTATATTTGGAACTGTGTAGTCCTTAGTCATTTGTCATTTTAAAAGTTAGCACATGGGTTTTTTTTCATTAGATTTTCTATTTTATCCAACAGAAAAACCTTCAAACATAGAAAGGCAGCGAAGACAGCCATAATCTTTGTTTTCTTACTGTTTTTGCCTTACCCTCCTACACTATAACATCTCGGCTCCTAAGGTTGAATTCACAGGTTCTTAGACAGTCTTGTCTTCCTATTCCTATTTCCAACAGGGTTTGCTGAAGCTCCTTGGTGAGTATCCTTTTCATTTACAAACTCACTTCCTATAAAAACTAAAACTCAAAAGGGAACAGAAAAGTGTATTTAGGGATGATAAATGGACTGTCCATCACCAAACTCCATAATGGTCCAGTTACCATATTGCCAGAATACAAGGTAGTTACGAATCCAATACTCTGGATTTGTATCCATATTTTCTCTGTAAGCTTTGTTCTGTAAAGTAGTGCACTATTGTCTACCTCAGTGCTTATCTCTGTGCACAACATAAGGATCTGTGTGACATACAGAACATAGACTTAGGGATGCTAATTTGGTATACAGTACTTAGAATCTCACCCAATGATGAGAACCAGTGCTAAAATGTGGGACTCCCAATTTTAAGAGATGACAGATGAGTTTTGGATATGGTACATCTCAAGAAAAAAAGTTCCCTCTCTGGTCTTTGAGGACAGGCATACTTTTGACGGATGAGTATTCAAAAGCCTCAGAAAATCCTGTTGTTCATTAGTGATGTGTGAGAGAAAGGCATATTTTCATAATACACTGCATCAGAAATGACTGGCTCTTTTCTTTTGTACAAGTTTCTACGTTTTTCCAGCCTTAAATTTTGTTTCCTGATCCCACAAGTTCAGTGTTTTAATGTTTCCAATGTAATTTATCTCAACACACAGAGCAAAATGTATACAGATTGAGACTGTACAGGAATGAACTAGTGCCCTCACAGATTTATGACAATGCATTTAATTCATTTTCAGAAGCAAAGGTTAATCACCTAAGTGTTAACTCCCATGTCACTGGAGTGGAACCTTTCTTTACTCACTGACTCCTGAGCATTGCTTGGGCAGGTGCCATTTCAACCAGTTGATTCTTATATTGAATAAAATTGTCACTTTATATTTCATATTTTTATAAAATTTATGAAGAATAGGCAATTTTTGGTCAACCTGTATTTAAATTATTGGACTGGTGTTAAGAATGTGGTATATGTTTTTTAGCTCAGCACTACTGCAAATTACTTAGGACCATGACATGTATGCTTCATTTAGAGGCAGAATTCATCAGTAATATTGAAAAGAAACAACTACAAATGATATAATCTTTCCTTTCTCACTGCCATTTTCACCAGTGTTTAAGACAATTGTGAAAAGAAAAAAATCCTATTATTTAAAATTTGGTCTTAGGGGCGAGGGAGATGGCTCAGTAGAATAAGCGCTTGCCTGGCAAATGCAATGACCTGAGTTCAGTCCCTGGTTCTGCCAAATAAAATTTGGTCTTAGGGGCCAGGGAGATGACTCAGTAGAATAAGCACTTGCCTGGCAAGTGCAATGACCTGAGTTCAGTACCTGGTTCTGCCATATAAAATTTGGTCTTTTTTTTCTTTTTTTGGACTACTGGGGATTGAATTTGATGCTGTGTGCTTGCCAGGCACATGCTTACACTGCAGAGTTATCTACCAGCCCCTTAAAATTTGGTCTTTACAAAGATAATAGAAAAAAAGCCCCATATGTTTTTCTGGTTGTTAATGATTTTTTTTTTTATTTAGGAAGGAACCGGCATTGGTCTATATAATAAATTTAATGTTTCTTACTTCAGCCAGGCATGGTGGTGCAAGCCTGTAATCCCAGCACTCGGGAGGCTGAGGCAGGAGGATTGTTGTGAATTCAAGACCAGCCTGAGCTACAAAGTGAGCTTAAGGCCAGCTTGAAATGCATAGTGAGACCATGTCTCAAAAAGACAAAAAAAAAAGTTTCTTACTTCAGTGTCAGACATAATTGGACTGAATTACGGACAGAGAAAGCAGAGAAATCAAAAATCCTAATTAAAATTTATAGGATGTTCACAATGCTTTACTTTTTAAAAATATACTTGATACATATAAATTAATATATGTACATAAGCTGTATGGATTAACAAAACACCTATCAAAAGTATTACCAATGTTCATGATTTACCTACCCAATTTTCCTATCTTACCAATAATGTAACTATATCATACATTTTGACTGTCATATTTCTATAAACAAGATTTTTACTTATGTACCTTATCTTTAATTAATACATTGTTCAATTTTCTTCCTTCAAGGTTTATGTATTAAAAAATGGAATGACACATCACGGATAGGTCAACACTTTTGTCTCTACTTGGGTGTAATTCCTAAAATTTATGAATTATGTTGCAGGTAATTATGTTTGTCACCATCCCATTATGACATAATAAAACTGTTGCATTCATTCTCCTGTCAGCAAACATTTGGATTCTTTCATAGCTTAAAAAGTAAATTTAATATTTCACATTAAAATGTCATTGTCACATATAAATTATAGCACCCAAATATGGACACAAAAAAAGATATATAAAAATAGATGAGTGTCTCAACTTCATATTTAAAAAGCTTGTTTTAATCTCATTTACACATTATACAGTTATCACTACTTTACTCTAAGGCTATCTGAGGCATTTACTTTATTAAAAGTTTTACTTTGGCACATGATTCTAGAAGTTGCAGTCCAAGACCAAAGCACCCCATTGTTTTGGGGCCCTGTAAAGGCAGCACATCACAGTGGGACTGAGTGGTGCAGCAAACCACTTATGTATAGGGCCAAAAAACAGATAAGGGGGTTCCCTCAAAGCTCTCTTCAAGGCATCCTCCAGTGATCTAAGCACCTCCCATTAGCCCCCCTATTTTGCAATAGTGGGACAACTACAGTATTACTCAAACTCCAAGTTGAGTTAAGGCTTTTTTTTTGGTGGAACCGGGGATTGAACTCAGGCCCTTGCGCTTGCCAGGGAAGTGCTTATTCCACTGAGCCATATCCCCAGCTCCTGCAGTAGTGGGGATTAAACCCAAGGACACTGCCACTGAACGATATATATTATTTTCAGACAGTCTTTGCCTAGGTGACCAGCCTCCTGCACAGCTAGGGGTGGAGGCATTGCCACCATGTTCACCATCCCAACAGTGTCACTCTGGGGATCCAGCCTTTAACAAATGGGCCTTTGGGGATGTTATCCATCCAAACTACAGCACAACAATATATTTCTATTTAAGAAGCTATACTTATGGTAGAAGTTTAATATAGTATTTCCTCTTTGGAAAGTTAAGTTGTCCTGTAAAGGTCTATTTAGTAAAAGGAAAACTGTTGACTTCATTCATGTTGTCAATGCACCATAATGGCCCCTGAATAAAGAATAGAGTAATCCTTCTAAAAGCATGTTTCTGTGAAATCATACAAATAATAGAACTAGAATGTAGGTCTTCCTTCCTACCATTTGTGCCAGAAAAGTAGTGAAAAATAAATACATTAAGTTAGAAATGTCCTTTATTTTATAGTCAGAATTTAAATAAGTGGAATGCAAAATTAATTACCAGAAATAAAATTTCCCCCTAAGTCTGTTTAGTGTCATCAATGCTGCATGACTTTGACTTGACTTGCTGCACCTAAGATCTGCATCCATAGTAGTCTTTTTTTTTTTTTCTTTTTTGGTAGAACCAGGGATTGAACTCAGGCCTTTGCGCTTGCCAGGGAAGTGCTTATTCCACTGAGCCATCTCCCCGGCCCCAGAAGATCTGCATCCAAAATGAACACATCCTACCAAGTGATGCCTGTTTCTCCTGTTTTGTGCTGCCTGCCTTTCTTCCTTAAGGAACAATCATGCTATTGCAGATAGAAAGAGATACATTATCCACCAATAATTTTTAAAATTATGTGAAAACTTGTGCCAGATGAATTTCACAATGAGTTCAGAAAGACGATGTGATACGTATGTCATACAATGTAATACCTAGGTCCTTGGTAAGTTCCCAGTAATCAAACATATTAGTTATTTCTGCTGAGAAATATGAATATTCCCAGTAAACATGGTAAGACTAGAGGAAGCTGTATGCCAATTTAAGTATAATTTTGAATTTTAAAGTTATATGACTTTAGTATCAAACACAGAGAACCACTTTATTTTCAGATTTAAATAATGACTAAATAAGCACTGGTCCTGACAACAGTTAATAGGCAACTCCCAAGTATTTGGTTTAGGGTCGGCCAAATAGCCCTGCAGATTAAAGTGCCTGCAAGCAGGCTCAGGGGCTGGTTCAATTCCCAGGCCTGCTGTTCCGGCTCTGCCCCTGGGGCATGCTGAGACAGCAATTGAGACTGGGCATGGTGGTGTGTGTCTATAATCCCAGTGTAAACAGGCAGATCACTAAAAGCCTATCTAATAGTGAGACCCTGAACACCCTGTAGACCCTTCCCTAAAATACAAAATGAAATAAATAAAATAAAAAAACTAAGTTTTTGACTTGATAAGTATTTCGTAAAATAGGGAAACACTAGACTAGAAACCAACTTTTCTGTTTGATTTTGTTTTACATTTTAAGAAAGTGGAGTAGGTAGAAATTGAGAGTTCAATTGCTATGACAGCTTTGAGTAGAAGTCAAAAGTGAAGAGGTGTATTTGGAAATCATCATCAGATATCCATGCAAGGCTGTGGACAAGAGAGATTATGTCCAGGAGGGAACAGTACTGCACTGAATACAAAATCACATCAGACCATTAAAACTCATAACTAATTTATTTTAAAATAGACAAACTATTAATTGTAGAAAATAGTAACATAGCAATTTAAATGTACAGTTTCACGAGTACAAAAAAAGCAATATAGCATTATTTGAAGCCTTATTTAAGAAATCTGAATACAAGATATCTAAAATTCCTAAAACTGTCACTAATTCTAATGTGAACTTAATAACAACAACAACAACAACAAAAAACAACCCAGAAGTATGGTGTGTCCTTGCCCTAGCAACTGATTTGTATGATATTCATGCAAACATTAGTGAAGGAATGGAGGAAAGCCTTCTGGTGCTTCTGTTATTAAGATAACTGTCCAAAGAGTATGTCTGAAACTCAAATTGAGCAAATAATATTTTTTCCTAACAAATGAGACCAGATTTCTTTTTTAAAAGAATTCTGTATTTAGACAAAGTGACTTTCCTAAATGCGAGCTGATGCTACCTTAAATATCACCTATTTTAAATTATTCATTCTCTAAATAAGTTAATCATACAAGACAGTTCACACCTTTAGGTGCAGGGAGGAAGGGAAGTGCCTCTTTTTCTAATGTGGATGGATATATTGAAGCTTTTGCACAAACTCAAAAACATCAATGCCTAACCTGAAAAGACTGTTGCCTACTTGTAATGTTGAACTAAAAATAAGGTGGCTTTCGAACGTGCCAGTGTTAGACCATACCCCACTTAAAATACAAGATAGATAGGCAACTGCCAGTTCAAAAGATGACATGTACCATTCAAAAAAAACCAAAAACAAAAACAAAAAAAAAACTACACACACACACACACACACACACACACACACGTCTTCCCAAATTTAGGAAGGCATATTAATTTATGTCTTGATTCTTAAGGACCCAGAAACATTAGAAAGTGCACTTAGGATATACTGTATTAAGGTCCTCTGCAGCAAAGCTCTTTCTCACACATTTATTTTTCAAGTACAAATTCAGAGATCTGAATGGGAGCAATCCAAGAGTGCTATTACTAATCCTCATTTTAAAGCAGAGTTGGATGAAAGAATAAGCTCTTACAAATTCTGAGGTATGAAAACTGTGTCAGTAGTATGACAGTACTGTTTACACTTTATTTTTTGCTTGTACTCACAAGCAACTTTTTAAACAAGCACAATACATCAGATTCCAATAGTAAAAATAAAATCTAATGTGTAAAAATTAGTAATTTTTCTCACAGTTTCTAATAATAATCTGTTTTGGGGAAGAGTTCAGGATAATTTGGGTGAATGGGCAAACTGCAGCTGGAAGACAGAACACAGTTTCTAAGGGTATTCATGTTAAATTAAAAAAATATACATATAAATTAAGACAAGAGCAAACATCACATGTATGCTACAGGGAAGGCAGAGTAGATAGGGATGGGTCAGGACTCCCAGTCCAGCAAAGCCTTCCTATTCCTAAAGCACAGCAATTTTACTTTCATGTGTAGAAATGCAAACATTAACTGCTACCACTTTTAAATGGCAGGATTTACACAAGATTTTCAATCTTGTATAATAACATAGATATACCATTGAGTACAACATTAAAAGTAGCTTAGGAATTACCCACACAAATATCCAACTTGCATCTCACATTTTATTCTACAAAAAAGAGCTGGAGATATTACATGTAGCTGCAAACAGAACCTGGAAGAATTATACAGTCACACCTATGAGAGACAATGCAATAAGAGATGTATACGGCGTCCACTACATTCCTGAGATCCTCACTTTTCTTCCTTGCTTGAGGTATCCATGCTATCATTCATTTTCTGCTTTTGCATTCGTGTTCTAGTCGATGCTGGAAAAGGATGAAGCAGATCTGTGAGTAGCACTGACAGTATAGCGCAAGATGGCAAGGAGCACCAAACATATGCTAATGTCAAAATGATGGTGTTCAGACCTTGCACAAGTAGTAGTCTCCAAAAATTTTTAAATCTTATTACCCTGTCAATCAAATTTTTTGCAATTATGTACCACCAAAAAGTCAGTAAAGGAACATGTGTATAACTCCTAAAGCATTAAAATGCGATAAAATTAAAAATAAATAAAACTTCTCATACACTCTCTATGCATTCCCCCAACTGGTTTGTATGCTCCCATTCCCCGCTTTGCAGAACTCTGTTCCACAGACAATGAGTTTAAGTCTGATATGCTTGAACAGACTAGAACCACTGGCCAGCTACTGGGTCTGCCAAAGTAAGTGGTGGTATTCTCTAGAGAGCCAGGGCTTCCCTGTGTTTGGACATGACTTACCGGTACTGCAAAATTAAATTGAGCATAGAAATTTTTAAAATAATTATCAATTACAATATGGAAAAAAAATACTTATTTTAAGTTAAAAATTATTGATTTGACTTTAGAGTGGGTAGGTGGTATAACTCAATAGGAGCAGCAGGGGAGAAAGAAAAGGGGATAAAAAAAGAAAAACGAAGGAAATTTGCATCTGGAAAAGAAAATAGCCAACAGCTCTAGCCCATTCACCTTTTCCACTTGACCAGTCAGCACTGTAGGATGATCTTTCTTGAATGCTACTTTATAGCAAACGAAAGAGTATCTTGGAGAATAAATTACTTGGCCTCAGGAGCCAGAACTTGAACTGTTTTCCCCAATTTTCTAGTATGTGTAGGCCTTGAACTTTGGCCTGGCATAGGAAACGGCATCACACAAAAGTGTGTCACAAGAAATATGTTGACTATAGCCATGGAACTTTTTCTAAGAAATATGCATGCTTTTACAACTTTCTGCTCCTTTTGAAATGCATGTATATGGGCTCCAAAATGCTTTCAAATGTTTAAAAGCACATTATCTATTTCCATGTACTGGGAGGAAAGCCATAACTATTGAAAAGATAAAACAGAAATATAGTAGCTAATGTAAAATCTAAAATTTTCAATGAGATATTTCATTTTGACTGTAACACAGCAACAAAAAAAATCAACCTAAAGAATTCTTTTAAATATTTTGTATCTCAAAGTTAGTATGTACCTCTTCTTATACAGTAATGGGTACCAATTTGTCCAAGTCCCAGTTCTTTCCCCTCCATATTACTACTTGATGTGGTACCAGATATCAAGAACTGTTATACTTACCTTCTCAGGAATATACCTAAGACAACCCAGTAGTGGTCAATAAGCATTTCTCTCTGCTGCAGTGCTTCCCATATATATGCCAAATGTACTATATATATATATATATATATATATATATATATATATATATATATATATGTAGTCTCAGAATATCTTAGAATAGAATTCCATTTGCAATAATATATATATATATATATGTGTGTGTGTGTGTGTGTGTGTGTATATATATATATATTTTTTTTTTTTTTTAATGTGGGGATTAAAGCAAAGGCATAGAGCATACTATATAACTACGAAAATGAGATTCCCAGCTCAACATTCCAAATTTGGGTCACTCTGAAACTTAGAAGATTATCTGGTGTTCTCAAAATTCTGATACACAGCAATACAAAAAGTTAATGTCTTGGTTTATTTTTGAGACAGGGTCTATGTATCTACTCCAGGCTGGCTTCAAACTTGTGATCTTCCTGCCTCAGCCTCTTGAGTGCTCAGATTGCAAGCATGTGCCACCACATAGCCCAGCTATCTAGAAAACTGTTAGTTTGAAATGTTTTAAACTGTGCACATTGAGAAAGCTCAATAATAGCAGAATAAGAGATTACTCTTTAAATAAAAGTAAGGATATTTAGAGATGACAGGTTGGTAAAACCTCACACAGTGAAAATGCTCCCCAGGGCTGACCAGATATCTCAGCAGAGTAAAGCTCCTGCTTAGACAAACAGAGGGGCCAGGGGCTCAATCCCAGGCTTGCCATGCGGGCCCTACCCCTCAGGCATGCTGAAATGGTGACTGAGAAGGGGCGGGGTGGCACGTGTCTGTAATGCCAGTGTTGAGGGGATGAAAAACAGGAGAATCACTATGAATCTTATCTGCGTAGTGAGACCCTGTAGAGATTGTACTAAATACATTAAAAAAAAAAAAAAAAAAAAACTCTCCAGACTCACTGGTACCTTTTCACCATATCCACTACACTGAGTGACGGGGTCAAGCAGTGCTTCACTTCTTAATCTTCCTGAATGGAAGACTGTAGAAAGAGTCATTATGACCTTCTCTTTGAGGCATACCTTATCTACGAATGTATGAGGTAAATAATATACTCCTGATCCAATTATATTTAAAATGCATAAGCAAGTCTGTTACTTAAAAGAAATAGCATATATGTCCATCAATAGATGAATGGATAAAGAAAATGTATTTACACACAATGGAGCACCACTCTGCCATTAAGAAGGATAAACTTGAGTTATCTGTGGGAAAATGGAGAACATGATCTTAATTGAAACAAATCAGACACATAAGCTTAAATATCACATGTTCTCTCTTATATGGGAAACCTAGATTATAAATAAAGAGCAAAATAAAAATGGAAATAGGAGGCCGGCGAGATAGCTCAGTGGACTAAGAACCTGCTTAGGCAAGTGCAGGGACTGGGGTTTGATCCCTGGCATCATCTGCTGTGCTGGCTCTGCCCCCAGGAGTGGGGAGCTGGCCACAGAGACTGCGTGGTGGCATACACCTGTAATCCTGGTGCTAGAGAGGCTGAAAATAGGAGGACCACTGTGAGTCCAAACTGCCTAGGGAGACCCTGTACCAAATACATTAAAAAAAAAAAAAAATGGAACTAGGGAGACAAAACTTTCTCAAATGGAAAAGGGATCAAGAGATGGAAGGAAAAGGGAGGGGAAGGGAAAAAGGATGAGAAAGGAATTGCGATGCTGTGTGCTGGTGCCAGCCACCACTAAGGAGGTAAGCATTATGGGCTGCCAACAGGTGCTAATGATCAAAACAAGGCATAAGCAAGTCTGCTACTTGAAGGAATTATGAGTGGTCTTTTACACATATGGTAAACTGGTGATTACTTACTCATTTCTGCTAGTTTCTGTTGAAATTTGGACTCCCCTGGAAGATGTTTACTGCACATGGAAAAAAGCAAAATGTTTTGTTTTATATGCCCAAGTGAAAAACTCAAACTTATAAGTACTACGGCATTTTCATGGATATTCTGTCATTACTTTAGTGAACTTTCATAAGCTTATGATCTGATAATCTAAAATAAAATATCCCAAAGTTATCATGTCATAAATTTTTCCAAGGGTTCTTAAAAAATACAGTAGTTAATATTTTCAAGTATTAAAATTTTATCAACAATCCAGTTTTTTTTTAAAGGAAAAAGCAAATACTAATTTGTTTTTCCTTTTCTACTGGGAATAGATTTGTAAAGACTTGATATCTGCACTGAGTTTCAGTAAATAGTGCTGATTTTTGTTTGCATTTATGATTTTTAACAATGATTTTAACTGTAGGCTACTTTCACAGCTATTGTTTGTAGCCATTACAGCTTCCATGTAAAATTGGTATGAAAAGCACTGGTCAGAGGCAGGGGCACTCTGAGATTCCACTCTCTCAGTGACCGGCTCAGCCCCTGAGGAACACTCAGGACAGTTCCTACCTTCCATCTGCTTCATCTGATCCTTCGATGTCAAAGCGTAGCTTTTTCAGAGGTTTAGGAGGGTTGCTTCCTTCGGCACTTCGTTTGAGTACACGGTCACTGTTACCTACCATCTGATTTATTTTCTGGAACTTCTCAGAAGTCTACAAATTACAGAGATTTTATTTTATATCATTAAATGCCAGAATTTTGAAGTTAACCATAAAATGTGGTTTCAGGTATGTCATAAATCAAGCAGAAGTTATCTCTTCATTTTACATTTCTTCTTTATTGGAACAAAGAGTTTCAAATATTTTAAAATCAGAACTATATCAATTCTGCCCTGTTTTTTAAAATCCTTCTGTCTTTCCTCTATGTAGCTACTCTTCCTCTAAAGCCCTGAATCTTCACTCTACTTTCCTTTTCAGAATGCAACAAAGCTGTGTCAGCTTTCTAGAACCTTGCTTTTCACATTCTTTTTGCAGTGGGGGCAGGGAGGGATACTGGGGATAAACACAGGGCTTCACACTGAGCTAAATCTCCAATCCTCTTTATTTTTTTTTCCTATTCAGAGTGTTGCTAAATCACTACATTATCCAGACAGAGCCAAGCATTTCTGATCCTTCTGTCTCAGCCTGCTACTATGCTGAATTATGGGTATGTGCCACTACGTACAGCAGTGATTTTAGGGCTTTATATAATGAGACAAACAGTCATGAAAATTTGGTAAAATATGCCCACTGAATACCAATTTTTGATTCATTTTATGAGTATTATGTGGACAAGTCACATTATTCGCATATTACAAGCCACCACTGATTTGGTATTGGTTGTAAAGAATCTCCTTAAAGTGTTTTAAGGTCCAGGGAGATGGCTCAGTAGAATAAGCACTTGCCTGACAAGTGCAAGGGCCTGAGTTCAATCCCTAGTTCTGAAAAAAAAAATTTAAATCAAAAATCAAATACCCAAAAACTTCAAGATTTGACTTTAGGCAATATTACTGAAGGTGACCAGAGATATCTCCTGAGGGGCCATAGGTCACACCAAAACAAAAAAAGTGGTATGCTATGTTATTTTATCTAATGGTTATAGATATGGGGAAAAAATTCTATGTTAGTCATCTGTTTTACAACCAGACTGACTGTCTCAGAGATAACTGACAGGAGGATTAGCTTGCCAGTTATGCTTCTTTTTCCAAAGATCAAATGCAAAAACATGTTTTGATGAAAAATATGTTTGTAACACATATATAGTGACAGAAAATCCTGTGTCCATATTAATAAGACTTTTGCCTATCAGCTCAAAAATATGAAATAGTAGACAATATGTTCTCAATTACGTTAGGGATTCAAGTAAAAATGTTTGAAGACCTCTCTTTTATACTTAATCAGCTACAACCCTAACTGCATGGTTCCTTATCATTCTGTAAAGCCTGACAGTTGTAGCCTACTCTGAGTTAATATTCCAACACTTGGTCTTTTATACAAACTATACCTTTCTTTAGTTATTCTGCCAGAGGAAGTGTGGTTGGCAGCTGGTCAAATGTCTCGAGATCCTACTTCCCGGTGTTTACACCCTCACGTGACCCTCCTTGCCTTGAGTGTGGGTGGGATGAGTAGTGACTTCAGGCAATACTTGCTTGTACCCAAGGCAATATGCAAAGTAACAAGATAATAGGTCATTTTCACTATTAGGCTACAAACAGGTTGTGGCTTCCATCTTGTCCTTTCTCTCTCCTCCAGGGAATCCTTCCTTGTGCTTGGGGAAGTAGCACTATGGATGGACCCAAGTGGCAGGAGCTGATGGCTCTGGCTGAGAAACAGGGAGGGTCTGCTAGAACTGTATGAATAAACTGACCAGTGGACATTCCTCCAGCCAAGCCTTCTTCTGAGGGAGCCTGAGCTGATACTTTGATTACAGCTTTCAGAAGAACCCTGAATATGGCTAAGTTCTCCTCAGATTACTGACTCTCAGAAAATAAAAATAAGAAATGTTCATTAATTGTAGGAGGATTAGCTTGCCAGTTATGCTTCTTTTTCCAAAGATCAAAGCAAAAACATGTTTTGATGAAAAATATGTTTGTAACACATATATAGTGACAGAAAATCCTGTGTCCATATTAATAAGACTTTTGCCTATCAGCTCAAAAATATGAAATAAGCTGGGCGTGGTGGCGCATGCCTGTAATCCCAGCACTCGGGAAGCTGAGGCAGGAGGATTGTTGTGAGTTCGAGACCAGCCTGAACTGCATAGTGAGACCCTGTCTCAAAAAGAAAAAAAAAA
>PVKA01027816.1:0-30013 GCA_004027165.1 Ctenomys sociabilis | reverse complement strand
TAAATCTGGAAAACACTAGAAAATAGGATCTTCCTTTTATAAAAATACATACACATTATTAAAATTACCCAGGTAACTCAGACACTGATTTTTCTTCTAAAAGTTACCTTTCCTTTCAAGTTTATTTATTAATTTATTATTTATTATTTATTAATTTTGTATTATAGGGAAGGGTCTACAGGGTGTTCAGGATCTCACTACTAGATCAGACTCATAGTGATTCTACTATTTACAGCCTCCCAAGCGCTGGGATTACAGGCGTGCACCAGCACACCCAGGCTCAGTGCACCCTGGGCGCAGGGCCAGCACTAAGCAGGCCCAGGCCCTGGCCCCTTTGCCTGTTTTCAGGCACTCTGCTGAGTTATTTGGTCGGCCCTTCCTTTAAAGTTTTTATTTCTTCTTTGTAAGAAAGTAAAAATTGGAGCCCTAATCTCTTTATTCTTCAATATACGTAAAACATTTACCCCCTTAACACTTAATAACAGGAAATGAGAAAACATAATAAAAGCTTATGTCTCCAAGGCAGTGGCCAGTATTTATATTCTTTTTTTATTATTAATTTTATTAAGAAAGAAATAGCAATGAGATAGTTTACAAGTTACATTTTTGTTATATAGGTCTTGCTTTATCTTGGTCTTAACCATCTAGCAGAAAAGTATAAGCACGAGGTATAAAAAGAAAGCCATATGAATATGCTGAGCTATAAAAGGCTCAAGCCAAAAACTTCTGATATCACCAGGCTTACAGATAACCCACTACTATTATGGTCTATTGGACTATATTGTATTATTTTGCTGAATTCGTGCACCTACAACATTTGATTCATTTCACTTATGAGTATATCTTCAAGTGTCATCTGTACGAGATGCTTCCTGGTCCTTGTCTCAGTCCAAGAAACCGATATTTGTAATCTCAAAGTTACGTTATTGGAATCCCATCAAGTTGATTCCAATCTACCACTTTCCATGCAACCCATGGCAAAAATGAGGACACTAAGTTATATTTTTAATCATCGGGGAGTCGAGGGGCTCTAATTCCTGCCATGACATGGCTTTCCGGAACCAAGAGAGCGACCCAGGGCCTCACCCGGTTTTTATTCAGTGGGGGAGTGGCTTGAGGATTGACTGAGAATTGTGGGAAGTAGGTGACTACTGTGAGCTGAGCTAGGTGGGTGGCCTACATTTATCTCTGCCATATGCAGAAAGGATATGCAGAGAGAATAATCTGCATTATATAGTATTTAATGTTTTGGGAAGTCTAGGACTTCAGCTTTGATGTAGTCTTTCAAGCCCCAGGAAGTCATAGCCTCTATTTTGAGGCTCCATCCCAGCTGGCAGCACGAAGCATTAGCTCTACCATCCTGCCTCCACCCGGATCACGTTAAGGAGCAGCAGGCTTACCAGGGAAACACACATGCCACCTTCAAAGACTATCACCAGCACCTCAGCTAGACCAATACACACTGCTTAAGGCCAACTGAAGGATAAACAGAAGTCCTAGCCAGCTCTGTACGTAACAATATGAGGAAATAGGATCAGACTCAAGTCAAAATGGAGACAGTCCCTTTTCTTTCAAGGAGAGCTGCTCAGGTGGTCCCCCACAGTCATCCACTTAAATATAAAGACTTTGAGTTTATCATTCTTCACAGCTGAGTAATACTCCATTGCATAAAAATACATCTTTTTCATCTATTCCTCAGGTGACAGGCATCGTGGTTGTTTTTAAGATTTGGCTATCAGAAACTGTGCTGCTATAAACCTAGGTGCACATATATCATCACTATGATATCACGTTTTCAGTTCCTCTGGGAAAATTCCTGGTAGGGGGATAGCTGGTTTGAATGGGATTTCCAGTCCTAGTTTTTTATGGAGTCTCCATGCTGATTTCCATAATTGTTGCACCAATATTTGAATGGCAATGGAATACCCATCTCTGACAAAACTAAGTATTTAGATTCTGATGATTTCTTCTATACAATACCCAAGGGAGTGTCAAAGGCAGGCAGACACATATGCACTGAGTGGGTACAGGGTGCAAAAGGACTCCACATAACACACAGATAGAGCTCACTTCTTAATAGCACACTGCTTCTATGGCATGGATAGATAAGCATTTATTTAGCTATTCATTAGAATGCTCCCTTTTAAAAAGTTCACAGCAAACAATCTGGTATTTTATAGGTACTTAACCTAAATTACATGGGATAATAAAGACTAAATAAAATTCACCACATAAGAACAAAGTATTTCCAATGCCATGCATCAAACCAATCTGTGTAACATCAAACTTCCCACATTTAAGAAAAGGGCTGGCTACATGATTATCTAGAAACTGCTGAGAAATACAGAAACATTCTGAATGTTTTTTAAATGTATGTGAAACTAGAGCAGTATGGTAATACTATCTTACATTCCTTAAAATATAAGTGTAAGAGTAAAATATGTATGAAACAATCTTAACACTGTACTACTTGAATTGTGACAAAATGCTAGATAAATAATCTTTTACCCACATAAGAAATTTTGGTAATAATTTCTCAAAGTTGCAAAGTTAATCTGATAATAACTTTTTAAAAATCCAAGTGATCATAAATTCTGAAATTATCTTCTTTAAGAAGAAAAATGGGGGCCTGGGGAGATGGCTCAGTAGAATAAGCACTTCCCTGGCAAGTGCAAGGGCCTGAATTCAATCCCTGGTTCTGCCAAAAAAAAAAAGAAGAAAAAGAAAAATGGACCTGGTGTAGCAGTACACACTTGTAGTCCCGGCACTTAGGAGGCTAAGGCAGGAAGACTACCATAAGTATGAGGCCAGCTGGGGCTACTTAGTCCAAGGCCAGAGTGGACCATAAAGCAAGAACCTGTCTCAGGGAGTTGGGGGGTTGGGGGGTGGAGGGGTGTTGGTGGGAAAAAAGAAAAAGAAAAAAGGGAAAACCACAGGGTAGTCTACCTCGTCTTTCATCCTCTTCCTTTGGTGTCTGTTCCAGCAATGTATCCAAGGCCCGGGAATAATCTTTCATCACCCAATAGGCAAGACTACGCAGAAAAGGGTCAGGGTGCAATTTTCCACAGTCAAATCCAGAGCCATCCTTTTGGCAACCCAAAATCTTCTGATTCAAGATTGATATGTAAGTGGATGAGGTCTCAAATTCAGATTCATATAAACGAGCAATAACCATGGCTAGCTGAATGTCTTCCATTTTTTCAAGACATACCTGAAGATTTAAATATTAAGAAATACTTATTGATATTGTCATAACAGTTATGAACTATTCCACTGTTACACTGACACTGTCTTCTACTTATCTCCTCATGATGGGAGAGAGGTTTTAGAGGTTGAGTCCAGGAAAGGGAGCTAAATGGTTGTGTGGTAGAAGAATGAAGAGTAAGACTAGAATATAGTAAAGTCCTGCCGAGAAAGATTGCTTATGAAATAAGCATGAAAAAAAAACCATCATCTCAGACTTAGTTCAATTTAAGTGACATTCATTTTCAAATTAACTACTACATATGACTTTTGAACTTACATATCAGTTATATATCAGTTCCTCTTAATTTCCAAATATATTTTCATATCAATGATTATACTACTTTAAAGAACCTTCTATTTACAGAGTGAGTGATCTGTAAACTAACGATGCATACAGTATTCTGTTTTCATCCTCTAGGAACCTGTATGCAGAGCTAACCGATGCATTTGAGACTGAGGCCGTGCATACAATCTTGGTCATCAGCACTGCTCTTCTAGGCACACAGACAGCTGGCACGTATGAGACTGGACTGATTCCCAGCCCAAGGGAAAAAATGCCTTCTTCACTTGAGTATCTTCTAAACTAAATTTCCAATTTCAATATTTCAATCACTTCTATTTTCAAAATATCAGGATACCTGAGATAACTATGAAAATCTGACTAATTTTAAATTTACAGTATTTTTACTTTGTTACATATTTTCTATACCATTTAATAGTACCAGTTATGCTTTTCCTATACCTTATTTGAACTGTGCATAATGACAGTCGCCAATCTAAAAGGAAGCTAATCATAACTAAACAAAAGCACTAACAAATATGCTCACAATTACCTGCAAGGACATTGTATCAAAAACCACAGGTTTTGCCTCTTTACATTTGATCGGCAGTATCTAAAACTGTGATTTCCAGTGTTCAGAATTGGTAGAACAGTGCAAATTACTATTTTGTTTCTTATCTACAGATTTCAATCATAAAAAAAAGAAATTAAAATATCTGCCTAGGGCTGGAGAGATAGCTCAGCAGGCTAAGTGCCTGCCTGGCAAGCTCAAGGACCCAGGTCTGACCCCCAGTATAATATGCTGTGCTGGCCGCTGACTGTGGGCACGCCGTGCCAGCCACCAAAACGAGGCGTGGTGGCACACACCTGTAATCCCAGCACTGGAGAGACTGAGACAGGAGGATCACTATGAGCTCAAGCTGCACAGCAAGACTCTGTACCAAATAAAGAAATAAAAGATTTACAAAACATAAAATAAAATATCTGCTTTTCTGCACAGGATATGATGGTTATGGCCTATGTACTTTAAATAGTTCAGAATCACAGATGGCCTGGAAGAAAACATTCATAAATCATTTTTTCATAAATTTCACACATGATATTTTAAAATGCAATATACCTATAATAAAATTTATAATTTTATTACAATGCCATTGTATGTTGAGCAACTTCTGAAATTGTTCTCTATCCTTACAAGCATGACAAAAAATCCCTTCAATGTCCCTGAAGACCATTTAGGTTTTCAACCTCTTACCAGAACTTCATAACAAGCTTTGTACATACCTCTATGGCATCTTTCAATGAACCAGCTAACAAGAAAAAAGCAGCAGACTGTTCAAAGCGTTGTTTTCCGAGTAAAGCAAAAGCATTCTTCAGAGCAGCTTTGCGCCACCTTTCTTCATGGAAGTTGTGGCTGAAAAATGACGTCATTTTTTCATCGTGCTGTGACCTGGGGAGGAGAGCACAGACGCCCGTGGCTGGATAGAAATTGACTGTGACATTAATTCTCCCCAGAATGTGTGAGAGTAAGGAAATTAAAAACTCAAAACACTCATTTAATACAAGAGCGGTAACTGTCATTAAAGGTATCATCACAGCCTCTTCACTTCTAAGGAGGAACACTGTACTGTTGTGCATATATGCATAGAAATCAAGAGAGTTTTTACTTTCCAGTGTGCTTTTAGCAAAATTTTTCCTACAATGTCCTGCAGCTTTAATTAAGCTGAAAATGTATTTCTCCTATTGGTGCAGATAAAGGAAGGAAGTCATAACAAAGTAAGCTGATTTGATTTGGTCATCTTCAAAAGTATTAGTTTTCTGACCCAAAATGCAATTTCACTCCCTCAGATCACAACTTACCTAAACAGACCCCAAACTACTGCTTTCTTCTTCATGGAAAGGTAGAATAATGCAGCATCCAAGGCATCATTATTCCGTTGAAAAGAAGCTTTGGCAACCTAGATAGTAAATTAAGTGTTACTACAACTGTCTGACAAAACAATAGCATTCAATCAATAATTAATTCTTGGGTTAGAGAGATAGCTCAGTGGCTTAAATGCCTGCTTCATAAGCACAAGGTCCTGAGTTCAATCCTTCATAATAAAAAAAGAAGACAACAAAACAATTAATTCTTTCCCATTACCTCTATGGCTGACAGGAACTATGGAAATGGGAAAACCTAGCTATACCCCAGCCACTGGTACTTTTCCACACACACACAGACACAAGACACGGAGGACAGTGAGCATTCCTGGTTACTCACCACACATCAGCACTTTGCCTGATCCTATTGGGACCATTGCTACCTCACTCTACTTGTGAGGACCATGACACTGACAAACCAATGCATGGCTGCAGTTATGCAGCAAGGAATGGGACAGGATCAGAGTTCTGATAGTAGTAAAACTAATATGAGAAACAACAAACCAGGATGTAACAGATGTGATCACTTCTTAAAAATTCAACATATGGCATTTCTTTAATGTTTTATGAAACTTAAATATTACTATCTATGGTAAACATGACTTCATAGTTGAAGGTTCTCTCAACCAGTACTAATACAGACATCTGTGGTAAACAGTTATACACACTAAACAAAGAAACTCATTTTAAAAACAAATATACTAGTATTTAAACATATTTCAAAAAAACTTTTCAATCAAATTTTGACAATTGTAAAGGATACATACTTTCTGGCATGTAATTAAAATATAAAAGGTCCACGCTCCTTTATTTTGAAGGACTGATAAATCTGCTCTCTGCCCTTGAGCTACATCTAAAGTGCCTGGCTTACAAATCTGTCTTTAATAATTCCATGAGGAAAAGGTTTAAGGAATGTATAATCCCCCATGTGTTATTACTGGTAACGCCCTCAAACCTACAGCTGAATTTGCTGAGATTACAGAGAAGCTGCTTCTGTAAGTCAAAAATGACGTATGTATGTGTGTGTACATATGTGTGTGTACGTGTGTGTGTGTGTGTGTGTGTGTGTGACTATTGAATGCAAGAGTACAGGTCCTGTCCTAGTTCTCTAAGACACTGATAATCTCTTCTGCAAATCACAGAGCTGAGAGGCATCAGGAAGACCCTCATTGGTTCCTCAGTTCTCACTGACTGTGGCACAGTTGTTTCAGTGCAGCTACACACACATTCAATTACACAAAAATAAAAATTGTTTTTACTGAATATTTTAGGTGTATGTATTTGTTACTTATTAGATTAGCCTTGCATAAGATCCTTTATACAAAAGGAGTATCTTTTCTATGAAATATAAAGGATGAATCTAGGCTTTCTAAATTTTTTATATTTTATTGAAAGAAGGCCCACTTCAACCAATAACAAAATACTGTGACTCCTTAGGCGTATTATAAA
This sequence comes from Ctenomys sociabilis, assembly GCA_004027165.1. Taxonomy (NCBI): domain Eukaryota; kingdom Metazoa; phylum Chordata; class Mammalia; order Rodentia; family Ctenomyidae; genus Ctenomys; species Ctenomys sociabilis. The sequence goes on along the minus strand of PVKA01027816.1, from coordinate 23,115 downwards.
TTCAGTGTATAGGGCTGGCCAGATAGCTCAGTGCATTAAAGTTCCTGCTTAGGCAGACACAGGGGCCAGGTGTTCGAACCCAAGCCTGCCATGCTGGCCCCACCTCCAGGGCACACTGAAAGGGTGATTGAGACTGGGCATGGTGGCGCACGCCTCTAATCCAAGTGCTTCGGAAGCTGAAAAACAGGAGGATCACTACAACTCAGATCTGTGAAGTGAGACCCTGTATTAAATATATATAATTAATTAATTCAATGTATATAGTGGAAGAAAACTGTATCATAATACATGGACATTTTACAAAGGTCAAGTTTTAGAATTAATAAAAATTTTAATTAAATACTCTCAAGATCTTTAGAATCTTGACTGGAGGGCCCATGACTCGTTTTCTATAAGACAGATTTTTTTCTTAAAGACTATTTTTAAACTTTAACAACCAAAGCAACAATTACCTTTTCAATGCATCTTCGAAGGGTGCTGACATTCCTCACCCACCACCCAATGCCCATAGCTCTCAGCTCTGACCACTGTGGGTCCCCTCTCTGGATAGCTGGGATCATGTTGATCAGCTCCTCCTCAGCCTCAGAATGAAATGCCCAGGCAAAATGGCATGTAGACACACCTACATGGAAAAGGAAGGAACAGCCTTCTGAGCTACCAAAAGGAAGAAAAGCAGTCTTCTGCACAATCACTCATCTGAAAAGCCCTGTCCAATAGATGCAGGTAAGTCTATCACAATTGAGGGTGTCAGAATATAAGCTTCTGAATGTAAGACCAGGGACAATCTCTTCTTTCTGAACATACCTGCTTCTTTTCCCCCACTGAAAAACAGAGTCACCAACACTCAATCGTTAGAAAGACTGCCCCCTGGCTATCAAGGTGCCCACAGATATGCACATAGGGCTCACAACCCCAAGCAGCACTCATGTTTGCCTGGCTGCAGACCATGACCTACACATGTCCCTGTTTCACTCTTCCCCAGCTAGGGAGTGGAGGGTCACGTCACAGCATTCCTGAACTCCACTGGAGTTTCAGTCCATGCTAAGCATAAGGTATGTCCTGAGCAATAGCCCTCTGCTTCATGACTGGTTAACACTGCTGCCTAATGCTGGTCTGCCATCTGACTGAAGAGCCAACACAGACTCAGTGGCATCACCTGCACTTGCAAGTCCACACAGGTGTGGACCACTCTACTCCACCCAGAGGAGGTGATGACCAGGACATGGTGGGAGCACAGCTCAGAGCTGACACAGAGGGTGCCACCCAGAGAGACGGTGCTGCCTGAGCCTGGCTCAGTACAGAAGGAGAAGGTGACACAGACTGGCCTGAGAAGCCATCCTCTGACCCATTTTGAAAATCAGGAGGTCAACAACAGTTACATTACAACATAGGTCTTTTAAAGGAAAAAGACCATTAATATTGTACACAATTTTCTCATTATCAACTACTATAAAGTTCACACAACCACTTTAATCTTAAGTCTCTTAAATTTCCCACTGTTAATAATATTTATATACAAACAGCACAAATTAATGCAACAAGTACAATAAAATGTAACAAATGTAATATATGTAATAAAAACATGGACAAAATTTGATTAATTTTCTCACAATTTAAATCTTTGTATGGCTTAAGAACAAATTGTTTATCAACTAATGTGCTTTAGAACCTACTGTTGTATGTAATATAAAATGCATCCTTTTGCTGTCATAAAATCAATACTGTAAAAGAATAATACAAGATATCTTCCATACCTCCTTAATAGGGGTACCTTCTAAATCCCCTTAATATATTTTATTACATTGTAACTTATTATAATTAAGAAGAAACAAAAAATGTACACAGGCATATCAAAAATAGGTTGAAGCAGCATGATTGATTAAGAGAACACAAAGATCTCCCTGTTACTGTCTTTTTTTTCTCCTTACTACTAAGCATGTGGTCTTAAGCTGGTGTCTGATTTACTTCACATTATGGAGTCAAGGTGCTTTCTCAAAGGGGAAGGGAATCCAGAGAAGGGAATCCAGAGATGGGGCATCGAGAGGGTGGAGGGAGGAAAAGAGATGGAAAAAGGAATTGGGATGTGTTCTGTACATGTGCCAACTACACACAAGCAATGTAATCGTTATGTAATACAAATGTATACTAATTTAAAAAATAATTTTTGTGCTCACTTAGGCAGCACATACACTAAAATTTAAAAATAATTTTAAAATGTGTAAAAAAAAGTAGTGAACAGATATGGAAACGCACTGCATGTGAAGTTACTATGGAAGAAATAACCTGGGGCTCCCACAGGCACACATTTCATGGATCCACCAAGGCAGGCTGCTCTTCGCAGTTGCATGCACTCTGCTGGCTTTGTTTTGGTTTTCTCTGTTTTTTGAGCCAGGGTTTCACTGTGTACTTCAGGCTGTCCTTTCACTATGTAGCCTATCTAGCCCAGGCTGGTCTTCAACTTGTAATCCTCCTGCCTCAGATCTCCCAAGTACTGAGATTACAGGCAGCCACCACCACTCCTGGCTGAGCTTTTTTTTTTTTTTTTTTTTAATCTCTATTAATTATTTAACTTGTTCTCTGAAAATTGTGCTCCAGACTACAAACTACAACACTGGTCACTTTAATCTCCAATGTTTTAATTACAATCAAAGGGAAAATGTAATTTGAGAAAGCCTAAGAATTAGAAGCACTCAGCTCTCCCTAAACAAGGTACACAACTGCCACTAAGTAAGCCAGCACCACTGATTATCATTTCAAATTTTTAAAGCATGTCCCAGTGGCAGAGATTGATGAAAATCATAACACCAGGTGTTGCTACCAGGCTGAGTTTTGGGATCAAATACTCTTCTGGGGGTAGAAAGCAGCACACCCTTTCAGATGGATGTGGTGCTAATACTCCAAACTTATCAAGAGTTTCAACTTTTCATGCCCTTGACTCAATAATTCAACTGCTAAGAAACATGAAGAAACCATTGAAAATGGACATACATGTTTACATGCAAGGTTATAAGATGACTCATGATAGCAACTCAAAGTTTAAAAGCCAACTTGAGCAAGTATTTCAAAACTAAGGAGTTAGGTACACAAAATACAATACAAACACATGACAGATCATTAGGCAGCTGTTTAAAATCATGTTTTCAGGGGCTGGGGATATGGCTCAGTGGAATAAGTGCTTCCCTGGTAAGCACAAGGGCATGAGTTCAATCCCCAGTTCCGCAAAAAAAAAAATCATGTTTTCAACTATCACATAGAAGGTATAGGGGAGTAAACATAGTATTGGCTCCTTAGTGTGAGAAAAATGGAATCCAAAGGATACAATAAATACTGGGACAAGAGAATGAACTTATTCAAAAGAAAAGAGTTACTAAGTTGAGAAGGATAGGAGAGGGAGTAGGGCAAAGAGATTTCTCTATGTGTGTAAGCAGGATGGTCTAGACAACTGTACTGTGCATTTCTGCAGGCCTATGGAGGAGCAGATAGTGCTTAATTTGTCTTGTTTCCTTTTTCATCTGATTGCACTTTTTTTTTGTTCTTAATTTCTCATACATTTCTTTCTTCCAATTTTACATGCATATATCTGGGAATATTAATAACTGGTTGGAAGACAACACTATGTACTACAATAAATACTGTGAAATTCATATTACTTTGTTAAGTGAAATTCTGCACCACTTGTAATTTTTTCTGTTTTAATTCTAATTTGTACTCACTTTAAAAAATGGGGGGAAGATGATATAGGGTAAGTGCCAAGGGAAGACCAAGTTATCAAATTTGTCACATCAGGTAGTTACAACCCATCATTTATCCGACATGCATTCTCTAAGGAACTGCAAACACAGTGAGTAAGGGCTCAGAAATCAAACTGGTTGAGCAAAGGTCACAGGACAGCAATCAAACACACAGGAAAATGGCAACCAGGTAAAAGCAGACAGAAGATCTTCAGACAGGGAGGGCCACGGACATTCTGACTCCCCTCTGCAAGACGGCAGATACACCCAGCACTTTCACATAAACCCAAGTATACCTTGGTGAAGCAGCTGAACTCGATAGAGAGGTGGCAACGACGTTAAGAGGCATGTGTGCAAGCGCATAGCCAACAAGTACCGCAAGCCGCACTCATCCAAAGTGTCTCTTCCTGCAATTTAAGCAGAAAACACACTTGGGGAAAAAGTTCAGTAGGGCAAACTGATAAAAATAATAATTACAAAATAAACATTAAATTCTAAAAATTTGTGCAAACCATAAGATTTTAAAATCACCTCTGTGATTCTATCTTTGAGAAGAACATTGTTATACAAAAAGTGAATATTAAAACTTGTAAATAAAAAAATACTTTGGAAAATCCAATTACCTCTTACTACAAATAACAGCATTTATGCTCATACTAAATGAAGAAATACTGAAATCAAGTAAAATATATGTTAACTGTAACAAGGTAAGTAAACATTCTTAAAATATTTCCTCCATAAATTTTGATAAGATTTAAGGATAAGTTTACATAACTGAAAGTAACATCATCTGTTACACAATTAAATAGTTAACATTTTCTAGGCCATTGAGCCAGATTAAAAAGTAGTAGTACTAGTTAGTAAGTGCTCCACAATTAAGCTGAATCTAAACCTTGATTCTACAAATTTCCTTATTCAAACATGATTCCACTTAGCCCAAAATTGAACAAGGTCTGAAAGAAGAGCCTGTTTAACCTGAACTCACCACTTTCGGGAAGGCAATGCAAAAGCACTAACATGTGCCAGGAAGCACTTAAGAGAGTAGGGAATGAGTAGTAATTCCCAGAAGAAAACAGATGTTTCACATGCCAAAGTTTAAGCGCCAGCTGCTTCCTGTGACCTGGATTCACTCATCCACTTACTCCTTCAACACATTTACCATCCACTGCCCGTGAGGCACTCACTGCTCAGTCACCAGGGCTTCCGCAGTGAACAGGCAGCTATCTTCTCATGGGCTTTACATTTTAGGAGAAAGACACAATACACAAATCCTATGTGGCAATGAATGCCATGAAGTGGAAGCAGAACTGAGAGACAGAGAATGTGACAGTGAGAGAGTCCTACTTTCTGCAGTCTAGCCAGGGAAAAACTTCCTAGGAAGACAAAATTTCAGCAGAGACCTGAATGCTCTGTTCTGAATAGCAGGAACAGAGCATTCTGAGAAAAGAGGGAGTGCAAAGATCCTGAGAAAGGTAAGCAGTGTGCCTGTGTTTGTGGGACAGCAAGGAGGCCAACACAGGAAGAGAGCACAGGTTGTAGGGACCCCGAGGACCACTGCAAAGTGACATGGGAAGCCACCAATGTGTGCAGAGCAGATAAACTACTGGTTTCTATGTGAGCAACACAAAGCAGTCTGGAGCCTCTGTCAGCAACCAGGCAGGAGACCAGGGACCTGAGCCAAAGGAGAGCTGCAGGCAGAACTGGTTGCACCCAGCAGTGGACTGTGCATGGGGTCTGAGGAAAGCTGGAGGTCCCATTTGAGCAAATGGACCCTTTCCTGGAAGGGTGCAGCCCCTTTATCTGAACTTCAGTTCCCACCTGTGAAAGAGACATTCATTCCTGCCTTTACCACATGGATGTTCAATGTGACCAGGTAAGCTCTTTCCATATTGCTGCCTAGGGACAGTTTTGTACCAGAAAGTTTAAAGCATTTTTCACAGGTTATGGCATTCCTATTTTCTTAACATTCTGAATAAAAACTCTAATACACAGTAAGTATGCAACAAAAGATTAGAATTACACTGGGGAGAATCTTGCCCTACTGCATATAGCCCTCTAATGGTGAGTGGTTGTTTCTTTTTTCTTAACTCCCATAGTTAGAAAATAGGATATAGGCAAAACCCTCTAAGTCTCTCATAATTTAATCCATAGAAGAGAAACTAGGGATATACTACAAAGGTGTAAACCTATGCATAACGGTATTTTCTTTTTCTTTTTCTTTTTTTTTTTTGTGGAACCAGGGATTGAACTCAGGCCCTTATACTTGCCAGGGAAGCACTTCTTCCACTGAGCCATCTGGCTCCCATAGTGGTATTTTCTAACTGGCTCCAAGGAATGTTCTTTTTTACCCAATCTGGAAATCTTATGAAATAGTTAAGAAGAATATAAACTGAGAAGAAAAATTTTTTCCACAAATAAGCCCCAATTCTTCTGCTTAATGCCTATGTGACATCAGATGAGGCACTTAATTTCCTAAGAATCAGTGTTTTCACCCATAAAATGTAATAGCTGCACACCTACTAAAATAATATAATTAAACAGGATAAAGTACAAAATGTGCCTGACACACAGTAATTCTTCATTCCTGCACAATGTTTACTGAATGAGTGAATGAATGATCACTCGGTTTTGGTTTTCTTTACTAATTCTGCTGTTTACAATCAACACCATTACCTTCAACTATCTGCATGGAATAGAATGAAATCCAGTTTCAAGGGTAGCCAAAAATTTTCTAATTATAGAATGAATCTGGCAAAGTATACATTACCTTAAATGAAATGAAAACCTTGTCTCATCTGAAGAGACCTTTTAGATAAATCATGAGGCCCTAAAGTCTCATAATTCCACAAAAAAATTAACAAATGAGTCATTAACATCACTCAAAGGGAAAAAAAGTAGGATTATTTTCTGTTTAAAAAAGGAGTAACTGTGAATGTATCCCAGCGTTAGGAGTATTTCTACTGAAGAATTTTATTTTATGTTTTATTAAACAATGTGTACTTTACAGAAAAATAAAAACTTTTTTTTTTGGAGGAACCTGGCGTTGAACTCAGATCCTTACACTTGCCATACTGAGCCATCTCCCTGGTCCCCTAAAACATTTTTAAAAAGTAGAAGATACTATATATCCAAAATTACACAAAGGTTTCAGTGTAAGAAGGCACGTGAAGACTTCACAAGTCTGCACAAGGTGTCATCTGTGCAAGTGAGCACCTGACTCTTTCTACAATGAAGCAGCTCATAAAGCAGTAACTGAGTGTGAGGGGGGCCTTTTCCCTACACAGTGAGAGAAACACTACAGTTTAGTATAAATAACTGCACTGAAGACTCAACTCTTCTCTGTGCACTTCACACATTCACAGTTAAGACCACTTACCTGAGTAATGTTTATCTCTGTTTTCATCGAGCTCCGTGCTAGTGGTGGCCACAGTGTCAGCCAAGGCCACCAGGAACATTTGCTCCAGCCGTGTGAGGCCTGGCAGACTGGAGTGCATGAGATGACTGGACAGCACCCTAGCATGTTCCTGGCCAAAGTAAGCTGGCCCATACTGGGAAAGGTTTATGACTTTTGATTTGTTTTCTCTCTTTTCGGGCTCTAAATCAATGTCGTCTGTCGTTATATCCTGGATCTGGAACAGCTCTGAATACTGGTCCTCGGCTTGGCTCTCAGGACGATCTTCATAGCCCTGCTGCATATTCGCACTTTCTTCTGAAATTCTGTATGTCGCATCCTGATCTGCAGCAAGCAATGCATACAGTGGTAGTGGGGGAATCGAGTCGATCTCAGTATAATCACGAGTGCCATCTTTGCCTATGGTGACTGTGTCCTTTGCTGTGCTGCCACTTACACTAATAGTTCGAGAGAGATGTCGCTTACTTCCTTCTCCAGCATCAGGGTCTCTAACTATTGCAACTTCGCCTGCAATACATTTCACTAAATGAGACAGAATGGCCTTAGCCCTACGAACTTTCCCTAAGTCCATCAATTCTAACAGCTGAGTTGGATGATACTGTGGAAGAGTAGGGGACAATACATGTGCAGCCTCAAATAAGCCACCATCCTGAACTACAGTTGGGGAACAGAAAACATCATCAGCAACAGCTGTTCCTTCAACCAGACTTTTTCTAGCCAGCATATTTGCTTTAAAGAAAGAATGATCTTGTACGACTGTCTCTTCCACACTGGCACTATCAACCTCGGTGTCTCCAAACCTGACAGCATGTTTCCACTGGGCATACACATGCATCTCACAGTCCATGCCCACAACCAGTATCCCATCCCTCACCCAAGAGAGAGAAACGGGCAGGGAAGGGGTACCATCGACAGATGACACCAAGTCTATAGATCGGAGAAGGACCCATCTTGACCGAACTCCTTGCTTGATGCTACCACCAAGAGGTAAAGTGATGACAGCAACCCCATCCTTACTGTTGGTCTGCTCAGTCACAATTCCTGAGAGCCTGCCATACATGAAGATGTTAGCACCAACTCCCACTGTAAGAATGTGGGAGCCATCTTCTTTAGACACCCAGTCCAAATGCACCAAATGCTTGATGTTTGGAATAAGGTACCGATCCTTACTTAAAAGTGCATCTGATTTGCTATACACAAAAAGATTACTGTCCACACTGACCCTTGAGTCAAGAACACTTCCAACTTTAACCAAATCATCAAGATGAATCGTTTGCTCTAAAACCCACTCAGACCCTCCTGTTGATTCACATTCAAATATGCAAACGTGCATGGAGAACTCTTTAGAAACCAAGCCGTTGTGGTGGACAGGCTGCTTGTAAGCCACAGCCAGGCGGCCTGTGTATGAGCAGCTGACAGCCACAGGCCTTCCCACGATGCTCACTGTGCTGCTGTTGGCGTCTCCCTCATCATTCATCAGGGGCCACCTCCTCCAGTGGTAGATCTCCTGCTCATCGCCTGAAGTACCTGGAGAGTTGGGCTCCATACAGCACTTCCAGAAGCGTACTTTGTTGTCTGAGCAAGTTGTGACCACTAAGTAAGGTGCAAGGCATACTGGGTAAATGGAAGAGGAACTCAGGTGACCTTAAAAAGAAAAAGCAAGGAGTCATAATGATAGAGCCACAAAGCAATATGCCAATGATCAAATTCCTCTGCCACCTGGTATCCTACCCTAAATATCCACTGCCCAAGGTTTCATCAGAAGTCTTCAATAGCCCATCAACAAAATAAGAACACATGAGAATAATCACTTCACTAGTTTTTAAGCAATTAAATTTAAATGGAACAAGCATTTCATTAAAATAAAACTCAAGCACTGGGGATTCAGCTCCATAACCAGCACTTGCACAAGACCCTGGCTTGACCAACCCCAACAACAAAAAAGTAAACAAAAGCAAAGCAGCAAGTCAATCCTTAACCAATATATTTTTACATACTCTCAATTATGTGTGCCTTCACCTCAACGTGTCTCCTTGGGCCCTCTCCCTAGAGATTTTATCACTTCCATCACAGATGTGTGTTCTTCAGGTGCCCCAACCCCACCCTTATATAGCCCAAACCTACATGTATCCCACTGTCAACTTTTTAAGACAGCTGAACAGATCAATTAACTTATTATTTCTACTGATTAATTCACCCTTTTATAACACTGAAGCAGGACTTACTATTGTTTTTCTGACTGCAACAGACTAAAATGCCTATCTATTATCAGCTATAGGGAAAACAAATGGTCACAACGATTAAGATTTGGGTTCAGAAGACCTGGATTTAAGTCCCACTTCATCAATACCTTCAAAAGAGTAAGGAAAGCCATTTAAATATCTGAGCCTATTCCATCTAAATAACCAGGGAACCACTTGTTACTTCCCTTGGAATGTTACTGTGAAAAGGACATTTGAAAACAGTTTAGAAAGCCTCTACCAAATGATTTATTTTCACATGCTCCAATAAACTTATATGAGAATATCCCAACCTTCCAAATATGAAGAAATAAAAATCTTGTAAAGAGCCATACCTGCACAAAATGAATCTCCCTGGAGTAATCTTTCAATTGTGAAGCACACCCATCCTGGGGATGGTTAAGAGAACCCTCTACCTAGCACCAGCTGCCAGTGGCTGATCAGTAGTGAGCCCTCAGCTGCGGTTTCCTAAAAGCCTCAGGAGCTCCTCCATTAGCACTGCATGCTGGCAGATCATTTAAGTCCAGCTTTCTGTCCTACCACCCAAATCTTCTCACCAACCATGCTTAAGTCAGTACCATTCTACCTAGTCACATGATAGCCTTATCATCAATCTTCCCTTAGATATTTATCAGCACTTGTTCAGACATACATAATAAAAGTAAAACAAATGAAAGAGACAGGGTTGAATGAAAAGTCTTAAAAGTAATGCTTCAGTAATTTACACCTGAACATATTTGTTCTTTGAAATTTTACTACCAAGGTATTCCCAAGTACAGTCAAGACACCGCGCATCAAAATACTTACATTTTCTGTTCTACTGATCATTTTTACCACAAAAACTTATTCCTAGCAAACAGAGTTTTAAACTAATGCACCATTATGAGAAGAAAAAAAATAAAATAAAAACTTGCACCTCAGTGCATCTACTTCACCACCCTGTGCTGCAGCAAGAGGTCACCCACAGAGGCCGCTCACCTGCCGAAGGTGTAGCTCTGATGACTTCCACCCCTTCTGGAAGATCTAGGGGCTGACTGTAGACCAGTCTGGAACTCAGGATCAGCTTACTAGCAGTCTGGAGGTTGGCAATGGACGATGAATGTGGCATGGAGCTCGTGCCAGGGGAAGTTTCTGGAGAAGAGTCCACATTCTTCTGTCCAGGAACGGACAGCAGACTCTCAGATGACATGCCTTCTGAAGCTTTAGCTTTGAAAATGAATTGGGGATTCATCATGATCATCACTATACACACGGCCTAGAACTGTGGTGGCAAAGCTACTGTACGTGTGCCACCATGAGCATGCGGCCCTCTGTTGGCACACAAACCAAGTCAGCCCAGCCAAGGTCTGACAGATTGTCAGCACACATACAATGGGTAACATTAAGTTAACTGTGCAAAAGCACACCAAATGCAAAGTTTACCTTTTACTAGAAAGCCATCTGTTTCAATGAAAGGTCTGTTATTGTGTTTTTCTTTTAAGATAAAAGATATTGAAGTATGAGTTGTTTTTTCTAAGCTAAAACCTTAATGTTCAGGTTTCACTGCAGTGCTGGCACTGTGCAATAAATGGGTTTGGGCTACAGTTTAGGCACCCACCTCCAAAAGGTTCACCACCACTGATTTAGAACAATATTAAATGCAGTGGTGATGCCTGTAGTACCTCCTACTCGGCTGAGGCAGGAAAACTGAAAATTCAAGGCCAGCTGTGAAATACAGGGAGAGCTTGTCTCAAAACCTAAATGAGGACAGGATCCAGTGGTGGTGGTACATGCCTATAATCCCAACACTCAAGAAGCTGAGGCAAAAGGATCACTGTAAGTTTGAGACCAGCCTGGGTTTCAGAGTGAGTTCAAAGCCAGACTAAACTACATAATGAAACCCTGTCTCAAAAAAAAAAATTTTTTTTAATGCAATGAGAGATGTGGCTCAGTGGCAGAGATCTTGCCTAGCCTGTGCAATTCCTAGCACTGTACTAAATGCTTCTTAGAAATATTCCTTGGGCAGCAAGTCAATTTTCAGATTTTTGATTATCACAATAACAGTTTCAAATTATTTTACTCTTTACCATTACCAACTCCTTAAGGACACTGGGGGAACTACAAGGTGTAATAGCTAGAAAGAACCCTTAAGTTATTTTTCCAATACCCTGCAAAGGTTTTTTGTTGTTGTTGTTGTTTTTCAGAACTGGGGATTGAACTCAGATCCTTGCACTTGCCAGGGAAGCACTTATTCCACTGATCCATCTCCCCAGCCCTCCTGCAAAGGTTTAAAGGTTAACCTGTAAACACACTAAAAGCTTGAGAAATATGTTAACATACAAATTTTTATAAGTAACCCAAGAGAACTGATTCTGTTGATTTGAGACAGATCCCATAATGTGCACTTTAGTACTCAGCCCCAGTGTTTCTAAAACATGTGAGTCATGATTCAGCCTTTGAGAAACAACAGTGTACTTCCTCCAATGAAGATATTTAACTTTGGAGAACCCAAAGGTCATATAATTAGCTAGTAGCAAAGAAGATACCTATCAAGTGCTCATATAAGGTAATAATTTCAAGAACAAAAAAATAAAGAATTCCAAGTCAGGCATGGCAGTATACACCTATAATACTAGTAATTAAGAGGCTGAGGCAAGCACTTGCCTAGAAAGTGCAAGGGCCTGAGTTCAATCCCCAGTTCTGCCAAAAAAAAAAAAAACAAAAAAAGGGGCTTAGGCAGACAGATTGCCATGAGTTTAAGGTTAGCCTGGCCTGCACAGCAAGCCTATTGTGATAGAGGAGGGAAAGGAAGGGGAGGGGAGGGGAGGGGAAGGAATAGGACAGGGAAGGACAAGTATGGGGGAAAAGTTCCAGACACTGAAGGTAGTATTAGTTGACTGGTTTTAGAAAGTGAGTCAAGTTGGGAGTAGCATGGTATGTAAATCTGAGTAGACACAGTATCAGGGCTTGGTTACAGCACTCAAGACCCTGTAATTGAAGTTGGACAGATACATTTCCATTCAGCCAACTTCATTTTAAAGCATTGGCCTCAGTGTACTCTATAAGCACACTGTGTCCTGTCCTCTGTCTGAAGCAGCCACATTGCCCTTACCTAAGCACGCCTGCACCGACTTCAGGTGGAGATGCCACATGTGGAGAATAGAGTAACTGTTGCTGTCCTTCTCGATGACTACAAGAAAGAACTTCTCTGAAAATGGTGGTGGGCGATATCCTATTGTTCAAAGGGGAAGAATAATTAATAAATAATGTTTATTTTAATAAAGTCACATTATCTACTAATGCATACTCATAAATATAAGAAACCCAAATTAGGTAAAAATCATATACATTATGTCTGCAAAAAAGAACCTGGGCTGTCAGAATTGGGAATGTTGCAGTGCACCCACTTGTTTCCACTTCTGCTATTTTCATTTGCCCATGAAACATCTATTTACCTTTCTGAAATATTACATTAGAACCTGAAGACATTATTTTACGCCATTTATCCTATTTTAAATGTAAATTACTTTAGTGGAGGAAAACACAGGGGCCATTTTATTTTTGAACTTATTAGATGGAAAAGGATTTGATTCTATATGCTTAAAAGAACATTTTTTAAAGCTAAGAAAACCTCTTGCCAGGCACACTGGCACACATCTGCAATCCCTGAGCTGCACAGTGAGACCATCGGATACACACACACACACACACACACACACACACTCTTGATATGTATAAAAGTTGGGAGGAATAGAGTGCTGTGTCCTGAATATGGTTTGTCTCTGCCCACTCACCCACTCTTGCTGAAATGTCATTCCTGCACTGAGGCAGGAGGAAGGCAAACACAATCTGAGTGCAGTGTTGGAAGTGTTTAGGAATAGACAAGGTCATGGGGTGATGCCTCTGTAACTAAATGTCAGGGACTTCCCAGCAGGCAACCACACTGGCTCCCCCCCCCCAGGGGGTGGAAGCCACACCTGGGGCTCTGCTGCAGGGAGGCCATCATCATTCCCAGCCTAGGAAGCTGGACTAGAACCCTAAACCAACATGACCCTCCTTCCTCTGGAATTTAGCCAGTCAGTGGCACTGTGTAACTGGCAAGAGAAAACAGAGCAGTGTAGGGAAAAACAGATTCTAGGAGGACTTTTATAGCACTTTGTCTTCAAGTAAAGCTGCTGTCAAAGACTAGCAGAAGTCCACACAGCCAACAAGAAGGGAGCCCAGCTGGGACAAGAGAGCACCAGGGAATAAAATATTGTGCAACATAAAGTGAGACAGCATACAAAGAAAGGGAAGGAAGGGAAAGGAGAAAGCAGGCGGATTGAGCAAGTGCCAGCCTCACCCAGCACCCCAAACTAGAGCTCGAATTCCTCATCCTGAAAATGGGCAATTAAAAGGAAAATGAAACAAACGTTTTGTCCTGCTTTTTCTGTGTAAAAAGCAGCTAAAAAGATCACCAGGGAGAGCTGGGTGTGGTGGCGCATGCCTGTAATCCTAGCACTTAGGAGGCTGAGGCAGGAGGATTATTGTGAGTTCGAGACCAGCCTGAGCTACAAAGTGAGTTTAAGGCCAGCCTGAACTGCATAGTGAGACCCTGTCTCAAAAAGACAAAAAAAAAAAAAAAAAAAAAAAAAAAAAAAAAAAAAAAAAAAAAAAAAAAAAAAAAAAAAGATCACCAGCGAAAGGTAGTGGAAACAGTATAAAAAGACTTCATAGAAATGTCATGTATTTCCTTATGAAAATAATTTATGAGCATATTTTTTCTGTTGACTATTACATTCATCATACATAAACATCAGATCTACATAAGACAAAAAAAATTCTTTAAAAACAAAACCTCAGCCAGGTGTGGTGGCACATGCTCGTAATCCCAGTGGTTGGGAGGCTGAGGTAAGACGATTGCCCCAAATTTGAGGCAAGCTTGAGCTATATAGCTAGTTCAGGAGCAGCCTGACCTGTACAGCAAGACCCTATCTCAAAAAACCCACAAAAAATACAAATAAAATCTCCTGGTCAGATGCAATGATATATACCTATAATCCCAGAATTTAAACCCATCCTAGACAAAGCCTGCTTAAGACAAAGCACTGCCCCAAAATTAAAGAAAATTAAAAGGGTATATGGACATAGCTGAGTGTCCAAATCCTGGTTTGACACCCAGAGCCAAGAAAAAAAAAAAAAAAAAAAAAAAAAACCAACTCCAAGAGACAACCCACTGGCAACAAACCCTAAAACTCCATATAACTCCTAGTACGGTCTCTAAGCAATATTTCTATTAAAATGAACAATGGGAAGGATGACGCCATGCTTGCAAAAGACATCTAGGATAAGCCTGAGATACCTTGGGCCTCAAAGAATGAAACTATCAGAATAAGGAAGTGATATTAAAAAGACCCATGAGAAACTTGAAAGACATCTTATCAGTCTAATATATGGAACTTGAGCACTAAAAAGAATAATTGCCTGGTAAGCGCAAGGGCCTAAATTCAATCTCCAATTCTGCCAAAAACAAAATACATTTATAGGGGCCAGGAAGATGTCTCAGTAGAATAAGCACTTCCATGGCAAGCACAAGGGCATACATTCAATCCTCGGTTCCACAAAAAAAAAAAAAAAAAAAGGAATAATGATTGTAAAACGATTTAAGTGTTTTCAGAACATAAAATCCCTAAATTATAAAAACTTCTCAGCATGAATATTATTGTCCAATACAGAATTTCTTAAAGTTGGTTTGCATTTGTATTCAAACACAAAGGTCAACAACAATAACCACCAGAGATGGCTACAGCACAAACTCTTTACTCTGGAACCCTGCCTCTCCAAAGTAGTACTGTTTTCAAAGTACAGAGCCCTCACTGTTAATAGGAGGTCTTTCTTTATAACCGCTTTTCCATCAATCAACCAACCAATCAATCAATCAATCAGACAGACAGATAAAATTAGAAAAACATAACTTTGTAATACCTAGTGATAGAAGTGATTTAAAATACATTATCAATGGAAGAAACCATGAGATGAAGATTGCTGGAAAACTACGTTGGAGCTTAAACCTTTTATGAAACTGTTACAAAATGGGGAAGGAAGAGAAAAAGCATTCATACAAAAACTAAAAACAAGTCAGGTACAGAGCACACACCTAGTGGAGGCTGTGGGCTGCATGCATAGTGAGACCCTGCACCAAAAAAATAGAAAAAGAAAAGAACGGCAAGTTCAAGGCTAGTGTGAGCAACATAGCATGACCCAGTCTCAAAAACAACAAACAGAAAGAAAGATAAAATCTTTGGGCCTGACCTAGCAAATTTTAAGAAGTATAAAAAGAAATTTAAAATAACCATTCCTAATACATGTTCACTACTTAAAAATAGTACAATGAAAAACACTAAGTTTACATAAGCATTGTTTTCTAGTAGGTTGTATATATTTCTTGCTGGAAAAAGTGTAATAAATGGTTTGTTGGTAAGCAGCAAACTTCTAACTCAGAGAAAGTAAAAAACACACAAGAGCAAACTTGAAATCTACAAAGCAACACTGTCATGCCACAGCAATAGTGAAACAAAATTAAATATGGCAACTAAGTAACATATACATAAGGAAAGTTCTGATGTATGAGGAAGCAAACAGAAATGACTACATGACTAAGGGGTAAAAATGCATGTTTGAGCTTAATTTCTCAAAAGACAGAAAATTTCACTAATTTCCCATTAAAGCAAAGTCCCTCTATAAGTTCAGTAAGTTTTCTTCAAAATCTATATGTAATTCTGTGATTAAACCATACTAAATAAAGTGTATACATCTAGATATTTGGTGAGATGGAAAAGCATAGTGAATGTTTAAGTTTTTAAAACTTCATGACAGTAAAGACACACATTAGAGTCCTCTCTCCTGAGTGTCTTCAGTTGTGCGGTCCTGGCTGCTTCAGTGTCCTGAATCAATTGAGAACATCTCCCTTCATGGTCACTGTGACTGTGGAGAAGAACCAGAAGCTGCACAGTACCAGATAAGGTAAATCAGGTAGATGGAAAGACAGTGCTGTGCTACAGGGAGGCTGCTTTTCTGTTGGGTGGCACTCAGTAGCAACATTCACCATATTTCTGAACATGCCTCCTAAGGACATAAAAAAGGGCTTTCAGACTGCTTCAGAAAGTGACAACAATGAAGGGCCTACCTAGTAAGTTTGGAGCAAGAGGGAGGCAATGTGTCTTGCCCTGTAATGATCTTTAAGCAGTCACCATATATTTTGGTCACTCCTCCCCACCCCGTAATCAGTCTAGCACCAAAGAAGATAAACGTTTGCTTTGTAAACTAAAAAAGTATTCTCCACAGAAAATTAATTCTTTTTTTTTTTTTTTTGTCTTTTTGAGACAGGGTCTTACTATGCAGTTCAGGCTGGCCTTAAGCTCACTTTGTAGCTCAGGCTGGTCTTGAACTCACAACAATCCTCCTGCCTCAGCCTCCCGAGTGCTGGGATTACAGGCAGAAAATCAATTCTTAAAGCAAAATGTCTTTTCACTCAAATGAAACATGACAGTTTTATAACTACAAAGTTTATAATTTTTAAAAGAAACATTTTCAGCTAAATTATAAAACAGAAACTGAACTTGTTTCATAGCTGCTTGTTTTTGAAAGTTCTTATGGAAAAACTGCTTTCCTTAAAAAAAAAAAGGGAAAAAAGAAAAAGAGATTCTATACTTCAGAGGGAATACTAAGAAAGATCCTTTGACTCAACGCCCCTAAAATTTCCTGAGTAACCAGTACACATTCTACTTCCTGTATTTACCACTAAGCTGAGGCAATTTACTGGGGACTTTTTTAAACCTCTACTAATATTGTCGCAACTGAATTAGATGGAAATATCACAGGCAGTCAGATAGGGCAGGCCCTCAAAGGAGACAGTATGGAAGACCAGATAACTTACAACTGTGGGACAGACACCTCCAGCTGTGGGCCAGACCCCAAGACAAAAAGATAACATAAATGCACCCACATACCTCCCACATAAATATCATGAACTGATATTCTAAGTATGTCTCTATCACCTTGAAAAAACCAGGAAGAGTCACTAACTCAACCCCCAACAGGAAAAGCCCCTGCTCTGTTTTCATGCCATTTGCTATGTGACTTGCTTTCCCATTTGATCCCAATTCAATGAATTTCATCTGAGCAGTTATGCTTGTAATCTCATTGGTTGACTATAGTTTTCTTCCATTCCATGAGCATCCTGTGACTTCCCATGTTGCTCACAGCTAGACCCAGCCAGTGCCATGGTTTTGCTCTCTAAAAATCCCTAGAAAAAGAAAGGTTGCTTGGCAATCCACTCAGGTCCTCCCGTCCCTCTCTCAGAAAGAAGCTTTATTTCCCCCAATAAATATATTCTGCTTTTCACATGGATGTGAAAATTCATTCTCTGATTTTAAAGAACACAAACATCCCACATATCTTTCAGTTGAGTTTCTTTCCCTTATATCAAGATGTACTGATTTTCTTAAGCTATCACAGGGAACTTAGTACCAACAACATCAAAATTACAGGTTGAATAATTAAAGCTACTTTTAAAAAGAGACTAAGTTTCATAAATACTTGGTGAAAGTCTACTGCCAGTGCTATCCCCCCCAACATGCCTGCTCTGTCTGCAGACCAGCCAATTCAACAAGACTCACCCACAGGCCTGTCAGGGCCAGGAGCTGCAGAGCCAACCCCCACACTCAGGACAGCCTGGTGAGCTCTGTGCTAGATGTGCTAGATCAAGGAAAGCAAATGCAAACTAGTTTCAAAAGTACCTTGTGATGGCTGAAAAAATATCTCCGTTTCTTTTTTCTCCATATCTTCCTTATGTGGCTTATATCCTATAATGAAGTCTTCTTGAAACACATGAAGCAGCTGTGTATTGGAGCCACACTACAAATACAAAAGAATGATGTCATTTTCACCTTTGAAGTGCCTTCTCTCCCATCCACCACCTCCCTGACATGAAGAACTCAATAACAATTTTTATTCACAATATACTAATTAGGGAGGGGGAAGAAAACAAAAGGAAAAAAAAATCACTGAACTATCCTGGTCAAAGAAAATTGCTTTCCAAAATGTCACAGTCAACAGCAGGACAGAAAAGTTCTAGTATAGGTGAAGTATAACTCTAGTATAGGTTTGCTTCTCCAAGCATTAAAACAAACTAAACAGAAAATATACTTCAGTGACTTGTCCAATAGAAACACTGCCTCCTCCTTGTTCATGACTGACTGGGAGGGCAACGTTACCTACCGAAGGCTCCCCACATGCATAAAACTAGTAGCTTTTCCAAATCCAATGGAGAACCACTGTCAAAATTAAAACACCATTCCCCTGTGGGCCTACATAGCAGAAATTATGAGAAATGCTACTGATAGCTAATGGAGCAACATAGCTCTAGGGAAATGGACCTATGGGCAAGCAATGGTGACCTCTGTAAGGACAAGGAGCCATCACAGCCAGCTGCTATGCTGGTGGACAATCTCAAATGGCCACTTACAACCATAAAGATAAACTGAGACTTGCAGAAAAGGTCGGATCCAAATAAATACTTTCACAGAACTAGTTCCAGTGACCCAATAAGTTAGCGCAGTGCTTAATACTGCTTCACACAACTGTGCCAAGAGAACCCGATGGCTGTCCCACAAATTTAAGACAGGGAACAGTTATGATCCTCTGGCCACTCAACGAACAGGCTGCAATCTCAGAAAATTAAGAAAGCCCATCCTCCTTACACAGGAGGAGAAAAGGGTTATGATATTCTGATGAAAGTAATACAAGATTTTTGTCTCTCCAGGTAAAAATAATTTTTTTAAAAATCCCTTTGCATCCATACTACAGAAGGTAACTTCCTCAGATAAAGAGAAAAATGAACCGTAATGTCTTTGTGGGTACAGAAATAATGCACCAGGAAAAAAGCAGATGTGTCTTAAACTCTCCCACTGATAAGCCCATGTCCATTATCAGTGCTTGTTTCAGTTAAGACAGCTACAGAGTGAAGGGGAGGGAGAGACAGGCAAACAGGAAGAAAGAATAGACAGTGCATGACACCAGTACCCCATGGTACAGAATGCAGCTAGGTTGAACCTAACATCCAGGTCACCAGCAATTAAGGTGTCTGGAAAATAAACCAACCACACTTCCTCCAGGACCCCATGGAGTAGAACAAATGCACCCTCTACACCTAAAACAATGGCACCTGGGAAGGAAATGATTAGGGTCACATGGACAGCATTAGTAATCTGCTACCAGGAACTGATGTGGTAACTGTTCTACATTGGTAGAAAAAAATGTATTTTCCCCAAACCTTGGGCAATGACCGTGGAAAGATTATGACAATGCTACACTAGGTTTGAAACACAGTTGCCTCTTTCTTCACTTCTTTGACAAATTAATAACTTTCTTTTTATTTTTTTGGCAGAACTGGAGAATGAACTCGGATGAATGAACTCGGATCCTTGCGCTTGCCAGGGAAGCGCTTATTCCACTGAGCAATCTCCCCAGCCCCCAAATTAATAACTTTCATGCCAATGTAATTTTTAATATTGTAATGATTATGTTACTTCTATTCCTTAGTCCAGACAGGATCTTGAAGAAAGAAATACCCTGTGTGCTAAAAGTTTTACAAGCTTCCACAAGGAGAAAGACTCTTCTCTGGTAGAGGGTTAGAGAAGTATTAACTACAAGGAGGGCTGTGACAAGGCATGAGTACAATTGAGACATACTTTCATCTGCATTTTGAGAAACCCCATCAGATTGCCCCTTACAGGCAGAGGAGCCTATCTGCCAGCCAGCGCCTACTGAGCTGTAGTAACACACCCCCAGGCAGTGTGCTGCTGTATTGTATCCCCCACTGGAGTAAGGGAGGGGCATGGTGATGACAAGGCTGTCAGGGGAGGTAGGACAAGGCAGGGGCAGTCTCCGCAACCCAAGAAGATCCCTTAAAAAGGTCACAGATGCATTTCTAAGTCATGGATAGATTTTAACAGTAGGAATCAATAAAAGCTGGCTGTATTCAGTATTGAACAAGAATTTCCTGGGACTGAAATGTATTATACACATCTAAACCACTCTGGGGTAGAGTGAACTAATACAATCAATTCATGAGCATGCTTTTACTTGGTCAGTTATCGCATCGAGTTCAATAATGCAGCCGGGTCGGGCAGTAGACTGTTGGCTCACAATATTGAAAACTTCTCCAATAAGTTTCTGTAAATAAGAAATACAAAATGTTAGTATGCAAACAAAATTTATGTCAAATCAAATGTATAGCTGCTATGATATTCATGTCATATTGTATATCAGACATCCAAATCCAATTAAGACATTCCAAAAACTATTTCAAATTTCTATACTCATTCTCACTTTTAAAGTTAAATGAGACGTTAGAAAGTGCTTATATAATACACTGCACCATCTAGTTCTTCCTCTCTGTAAGGCTAAGCAACCAAGAAGGTCCCTTACTGAGGGTTCCACCCAACACCTGAGTGTGGGCTGCAGGTGTGCAGCCCCCAGATGAAAGCCAGGCACCATGGGGAAATTGGGCTCTGCCCCTCAGGATGAGGGTGCACACACAGACGAAGGAAGCCTAACTTTCAGACCCCAAAGCTTTCTGCTGAAAGGAAGCAGTCTTCTGTTTCCCAACTTCCTCATAGCCTTCTCCTGCATGAAAACCAAACTTCACAAGAAGGTGCCACCTCCCTGGCACCTTGTCTACCACCTTCCCTACCTCCAGGACAACACCAAGATCCAGGCAGAGAAAGGCAGCAAAAGGCAGCTCTGGGGGCAATCAGGGCCTCCACTGGAGTGCCAGGCTGCTCCAGATTCTACTAGGAGAATTCCAGAGGACACGCAGGTTAACACCTTCCAGGGCTGGGAAGGGCTGAATTCACTAATATGGGGACATTCACTCAAGACCTGGGCTTTCCATGTTAGCTCAAACAACTGGAAGCCACGCTGACAGTCTATTAAGCTTATAAACAAAAACTGGGACTCCACTGTGGCCTCCAATTTGTACGGTAAAAATGTCAAAATTGTTCCAACATGCAAGAAGTTTTTCTCTTCAAAGTATGGTTAATGAACCAGCAGCAGCAAGAAGCTTTTTATAAATGTACTCTCATGCATCAAAGCATCACAACTAAATTTCCTCAAACTCTTCAGATGTGCATACAAAACATTAAAAGCTCTTGTTACAGATCAGCAGTGGCAAACCTAAAGCATATGTGTTGCAGCCAGATGTTTATCTCTGAAAGGTCTAAGAGGTTTGCCGTCACTGCTAAAGATCAATGACTCTTGATCTCAGCCATGCAATGACCCACCCAGAGAGAGCTCTCATCATCACTAGGCCTGCCTCTGCTCAGACAGACTTCCTGGTCTGGGGTGTAATGAGATCTTCAGGAGTTTTCCCAGCTCCTCAGGGAGCATGAACATCTATCCTGCAGGAACCAGAGACCTTCACATGCTAGCTGAAGGTCTACTCTCCTTGCCCACAAGTCTTTGCCAGCTCCCCACAAGAAAAAAATGCCATAAATTCTACTGCTAGAGCCAAGTGCCTCACTCAGCCCCCAGAATCCCATCTCACCTCTAGCCAAGGGACTCTGACAATAGAAGAGAACACCAGAATTAGGGCAAAGTATGTAAAATATTCATTCACCTTAGGCACAAAAATCTAAGGGCACCAAAAAATTTCATAGTCAAGATGATATTTTTTTAAAAAATCAAAGTTAATGCAAAAAATGTAAAATACCAAAACTTTACTTATTTTTCATGGGTTTTTCTAGCACAAACTCACCAATAATATTTATAAAATCTACTTGTGTGCTTATTTGCAGTAAAGAGAACTGCCTTGTTTGACAACATCTTCTGACTAAATGGTACCCTCGGATAATTTTTAATTAACAGTTTATAGAAAATTTTTGCAGTATGCCATTGAGACTATATAAAAAAAAATTTCAAGGCCATTTCAAAATACAGATAAGTCTGCACTAAGCAGAATCAGTTTTAGAAAATCAAACACAATGCTGATTTTACATTACAGATTACTGACCTACATGGCACACAGTACTGCTACAGATGAAACTACTACAGGGCTTAATCATCAGTGTAAGAACCAGGCTCTGGGCTCCTTTTGCACACATGGTCACCCGCATGCTGAAGGGCATGCTTCTTTTCCTACTTTTATTTGGCCCAAACTTCCCTGCAGAGCTTGTTTCTATTCTTACCTTTAATAAAATCTTGCTACTGCTAAAAGGTATATATATATATATATATATATATATATATATATATATATATGTTATATAGATATGCATATGCATACATATGATTGTGTATATGATTATGTATATGTGTATGCATATGTATATAACAGCCAGGCCACTCACTGCTGCTTTTGTAAATACCTACACATAGCAAGACTTTTTTCCAAATAAAAATTCAAAATCTAGGGCCGGCCAGACACAGCTCAGCAGACTAAAGCCCATGCTTAGGCAGAGCACAGCAGCTGGGGTTCAATACCTAGCATGCCATGCTGGCCCTGCCCCCAGGGCACACTGAGACAGCAATTGAGACTGGGCATGGTGGCATGCACCTGTAAATCCCAGCACCTGGGAGGCCGAAAACAGGAGAACGACCATGAGTCCAATCTACATAGTGAGACCCCATAGATCCTGCAGACCCTGTACTAAAATTATATATATATATATATATATATATATATATATATATATATATATATACACACACACAC
>PVKA01027815.1:0-30098 GCA_004027165.1 Ctenomys sociabilis | reverse complement strand
TGAATGTATGTTTCATGAATTGTCATTTCTTACATAATTAAAGTAAATTAAATCATATGCATCACTTGTTAGATGGAACTCATTTGGAATTTATTATCATAATCCATGAATCCTAGTAAATACTGTATTCAATTAATTTTATAATAAAACTTTTAATATATACTTAACAAAAATGATATACGCTTCAAAACGTTAAAGCACTTCATTTTGCGTGGAATGAACAGATGATTAAAAACATCTACAAATAATACAAATAACTAATCCATGCCCTTAGATATGCTTAGGGGACGCAGTGCCGCCATCTTGTTATCAGGCCCGGTCTGCACCACCTCACTTCCGGCTCCAAGGCAAATGCGCTTCCTACCACCATGGATCACGTGCTCTCGCTCCTGCAAGGCAGTCCTGCTTTCCAAATTTCTCCTTTTCCCAGATCTACAGATTTTCTCAGGTCCTTCCTTCGCACAGCCAGCCAAGCAATTATTAGTAGCACTCCCCGCGCCCACTCTCCAGCCAGCCCCATCTTTCGTCCAAGCTGTTCCCCTACACAGGCTTTGGGGTAGGGTCTTTCCCGCCGTTTCTTTTTCTCGGGGCCCCTGTGCAAGTTGCTGCCTCTGCTTGGAATGTCCTCTCAGCCCTCTCCTGAGCTGGCTAGTCCTTGTTCGTCAGGTCTTGGCCCCTCCAGGAACTGACCAGCCAAGCTAATGCACCTGCCCCCAATCACCTTGCATTTCCTGCCCTAATCTGAGTAGCTGTTATTCTCTGGCTTGTTCTTGATGTCTCCAAGGACAGGCCACTGTCTGCATCCTAGCTGGTTGTTCAGGGTACAAGACGATGCCTAGCATGTGGCAAGTTCTCATGAGGAGAAGATGAGTAATGATGAAAATTTCAGCCTCATTACTGGTTTCTTCTCCCCCACCTATTCCTCCAACCCTCAACTTCGGCCTTTGCACTTCTTCCTGTTTATTTTACATTCCCCTCTGGCTCACCCCAAGTCCAACACCCACCCACCCCACGATGGCCAACACAGAGCACTCACTCTGTCTGTGGACATGGCAGACGTATGGCATCAAGTGCCTATCAGGGCAGATAATGCTTGTCGATCCCAGCTCACTTTCCCAGGCAGTCTGGCCCTTGTATACACAGTGCTCCAGGTAGGGTTTGTAAACTGGGAGAGTTCCCAAGCACAGGAAGGCGATTTGCTCTCTTTGACCTAAGTGCCAGTGACTTCCCAAATCTGTTTTCAACCCTGGAATTTTGTGACCCCATTTTCAAACTGCCTTCTAGACAGTTCCATTTGTTCCCCAGCACTGTCCTCGGCCAGGGTGAATGTGCAGTAAATGTTCTGAGAACTGATAAGGCTGTATTTGGTGAAGCCACTCGCCCAGACAGCTCCTTCCAGCTTGCCAGGCATAAAGGAGAGCCTCACCCACTTGTCCTTCTCCACTTTCAGAGGTGCGGTGGCAACACGCCAGGCCATGAGCACAGTACCTGTTTGTAATGAGTTACACATTTTGGCCAACAGTGCCACAATTTCACCCTTGAGTTCCTCTAAAACCCTTGGGTGGATGCCATAGGCCCCAGTGATTTATTTATACCTCTAGTGTCATGCTAGGACATCCTGTCCATTCACCACAACTTGTTCCAGGCCTTTGGACTTCTTGGTTTTCAAATACAATGGAGGAGTGGGGATTTTCCTTTTCATCACTTTGGTAACAGCCAGTGCAAAGAACTGGCTGTGGCTCTCTCACCAAGTGTTTGTCATTTTTAGAGCAGTCAGGAGCCAGGGAGCCCAGTGGGGGCAGTTGTCTTCTTGCCTCTGGTGCACAGCAGATTTCCTCTGGACAGTGACAGAAAGCTCTACAAAGCCCTCCTTACTTCAGCTCCTACAATGCTGCTTTACCTACCCAGAATAAAGCCCAGCCTATCACTCCTGTGGTTTATTCAGCTTTCACACCCATGGCTCATTTTTTCCTCATTAAAAGCCCTGAGGGATTAATCAGGGAAACTGGGCAGATACCAGACACCAAGAAGCTGAAGTTCAAGTGGTTAAGGAATTTGAATGCCACGTGATAAGCTAAGCTGGATCCAGACCTCAATTTTAGATTCACAGTCTTGCCTATAATAGCCTTGACTCAGTTGGACTGCGCCAACCTACCCTGATCCAATCAAATGCTCAAACCTATTGCTGTGAGGACACACGGAAAGAACTGGCTGACGTCAAGGGGCTGACTCAGTGGCCGCATGTAGTTGTGTCTTCATGCAACAAAAATGCACGCTACGAGACATTCCCCAAGGAAGGCCTCACTTGGAGAGCAGAGTCTGAGTCCCACCCCTCCACAGCCAGCCTGCGTGACACTGGAGGCTGAGGCCCACAGCGTACACATGTACACACACACACACACACACACACACACACACACACACACAGAGACAACACTGCATACCTCAAGGTTTCCAAGCCCTTGCTGCTGGCTTTTCTGCCTGAGACAAGCTGACCTCTTACCATAGGACCCTCCATCCAAGCCCAGGTGGAGCTATGGCTGGGCCACCTCCAGCTGTGAGCACTTCATGCAGTGGGGAAGGGCAGGACAGCTTTGAGTCAGTAGTGCCCACACTTCCCACAAAGACAGAGAAGGAGGTCGAGCTGTTGGGAGGATGAAACACTGGTATTTCAGTTTAGCTTCTCATTTTGCAAGCAGCCACAGCTCCAGAATGGAAAGACTAGCTGTCTCAGGGTTGCCCCTACACAGAGAGCAATCTGTCTTTACTGCAATCTGACATTGTCCCTACTCTCTGATTAACCACTTCTGGGAAGGCCTCAAAGAGGTGTGTGCTAATTTTGCTCTTCTTTTGACCTAATCTTTCCCCAAATGCCACCAGTTAAAACAAGGGACACTTTCTCCATCTCTCACATCTCACACAAAGAGAGAAGAATTCCATGGGTTTTCTTATCCCCACCCATGAGATATGAGACGATTTGTTCAATTTAATGTCTTTGGTATGAAGATCGGTCTGATAATAGTTTGCATTTACCAGTCAATAACTCAACATTTAAATTTTTTATTTTAATGTATTACTTTTGAGCACTTTATAGACCCCACTTCCAAACCCAAACCTGTATGTTTATTTGCAACCATTTCTGTTTGCTTCCTTACAAGCTGAGATTTAAAATTTGTTTCTAATGCGGAGGGGTAAATCCAGGCTAAACATTCTTTGGCACCCAGCTGACATGTCACCCATGTTGAATATTTGCTAATGAAAGGAGCACCAGAGTGGGACTGAAAAAGGGTTCCCTGGTCAATGAATGTACTTGGAATAATTCATTAGCTGGCACTTTGGACTGTTAATGGAGCTGGCAAATCCCAGGTCAGGGCAGCGGGGTGTGAAGAGGGATTCCTGGGAGGGAGTTGGAGGAGGGACGAGCCCTCTTTCCTGTGGTTTCACCCACAGGCAGGAGCTTGTTAATAAAGTGCTCTTTGGACTCATCTCATTGTAAGGCACTCAATGAATATTTATGGAATATTCCATCTGTAAACAGCATTAAAATATAAACAGAGCCTACCAAGCCATTGGAAGGCCATTTCACCTAATATATCCAGCACTGTGAAAATGCGGGGGTCCTATCCCTAGTGTAGAGCTGAGGAACTGCAAAGAAGGAAAAGTCATTTACTTGACAAACCAGGCCCAGAGAATGGCGCGGTCTGCCGGAGGTTTGGCATTCTTGCTAATCAGGTCTTCTGGGTAATTGGAAGACACACACCTCTACTTGCGTGTGTGTGTGTGTGTGTGTGTGTGTGTGTGTGTGTGTGTATGTTGCTGTTTTTTAGATTAAAAGTGTCAGATAGCAGAATTTGTCTAGGGTTCAACCTAATTTGTGCAGCCCTGCTATTCTGGAGTGTAGTGAGGGGTTGGGAACATGGACTCACTGTTTCTATGAAGCTCCATCTAGCAAGCTGAACAGGGAAAAGGGAGGAGAGGGGGGCAGATGAAGCCATCCCAGGAAGCAACTTCTGCAGATGCCCTGGACACAGAGGCCAGAAGGGTGGAGGGGGGGGGGCAGTGCGCTCCCCCAGCCTCCTGCGCTGCGCACTCTCAGTTGCAAAGCTCAGCTACTGACCGTAGAAGGGTTACCGATTTTCAAAGGGGTCAGGACACAGTAAGACAGGCTCATGTAGCGAGACATGAATGACTCAGGAGATACTGCAGGGTCCTGAGGTGCCGCGGGGCCACCATGATGACCAACACCGATGATTTCATGGCAGGAGTGTGGAGGAGCCAGTTCATGTGAAGCATGTGTGGAGAATGTGCTGTGCCCCCCTGCCTGATAATGTTTTTAAAAAACAAAGCTTCTCGGGCTTTTCTGCTTTTAAGCTCTTGCTCTAAATATGGTTTCTGCACCCCGCCCCCCATGGTTCCCTTTTCAGCTCAGAGAAGTACCTGTTCTGCGGTGTGCCGAGCAGATGAGATGTCAACTCTCTCATTCGCCCATGAGCCACTTTCAGGGGAGACTTCTATCTTTCTCTCTAACTTTTCCAATTTGCCTTTAATTCAACTGTCATGGTTTGGGATTTTTGCAAGGTGAACAATATAGTACAGGACACATTTTATAATATTAGTCTATAAGGAATTGCCCAAGAACCATATACAACTGTCAGGAAATCTATCCACACACTAAGTATTAAAGATTCCAACTGAGGGCCTGGATCCTGATATCCTGCATGAGTCTAGATGAAAATCGAAAGCTCATAACAACTGGAGGCCCCGAGCCCACAACAAGCCTAATGCAGCCTCGCTTCATGGATCTGCGCTGGAAAGGCCCAGAGGTCAGTGGTGGGAGCTGGGAAGTCTATGCCAGTGGGATGAAGGATCTGTGCCAGCAGGCTGAGGGATCTGCACTGGGGCCAGGAAGCAACGTTCAAGGTAAGCACCAGAGCTCCCCTAAAGTACCCCAGCCATCCTCAGCAACAGTGAGGCCCCGAGCTCCTCCAGCGATGAGGAAAGCCGAGTTCCCATCACGAAAGCCAGTGTGAGCAGCTTCTCCATGAGGCTGAGCAGTGCACCGTCTTCCCCTCTGGAGCCAGGAAGTGATGCTCAGGATGAGGCCCAGAGCTCCTCCGGAGTTCATTGGGAAAGCCAGCAGGACAAGATCCTCCAGCAGCACAGCCCAAGAGAACTAGCAGCTTCCAACAACTTCTCCAAATAGCTTCCCTAACATGTTCCGGCAGCTTCTCCTGTTCTGCCTTTATGCTGCTAACAACAACCTTCAGGTTGGCCTCCCGTACCCAGCACCACACTAGTTTGATTCATCTGGGTGTAATAAGCTGACCACCTGTTAGAAATTGACTACCTCATCTCAAGTAATGTTATGAGAGATTTGATCTGCCAACATGATACAATTATTATTATTTAATATCTGAGTCAGAACCAGGCATCCTGACACCCACCTGAATGACAGGTGGGTGGGCCGAAGCAGGAAGACCACAAGTTCAAGCCCAGGCAGGGCTGTTTAGTGGTTCCATGACACTCAGTCTCCAAAGGGTAGTTAGGCGAGAAGGCCCTGGGCTCAGTCCCCAGTGTCTAGGAGGGAGGAAAAGATGGGGGCAAGGGAGAACTAGACTTAGGGCAGGCTGATGCTTTGTCGAGATGCAGCATACTCCCTCACAGGAGGACAGGCTCGATCTCCTTGCAGAGCAGGGCAGCTGGGAGGAAAGACAACACCTCTGGGCCTTGGAAGTCAAGTTTGCAAGCATTTCGGAAAACAAATTAATCCAAAACAGCTGCAAGAATTTCGCCTTTAAAAACCCAGGTGTATAGTGTATACTACTTAATAAAAAAATAGGCAAATAGGGTTTTGTCCACCAAGTTTTTGAAAAATTTCTCATGGAGACAAAGTGTCCCCCAAATGAATGAATGGATAAATGAATGAATGAATGAATAAAAAACTACTTGGCTTTATGAGTCATTATTTCCCATGATCATTCTTCTTTTTTGACTTTCAATAAAGAATGAAATTCCTAGGTGAATCTTGTCAAATTTTCTAAAAGCAGAGCTACACTTGCTGAGGGGCTTTTAGGCAGGCTATAGGCCCTGGGGTGAGGGGTGGGGTGCTCTGGCTTGGATTTATTAAAAACTTCAGGTTCTTCTTAATTCAAATTTTAAGGTTGGTCAAGTAAGACTGGGAGGTTGCCACAGCAGAGTCAGGTAACTATAGACAGATGTGCTGGCGGGCTCTGGCCACCACCAGCCCAGAGAAAGGAGGTTGTTACAGCGCCCAGGCTGTCTGTGTGTGTGAACAACTGCAACACCCATTCACGCACACACACAGACAACACAGATAACAACTGGAGGCCCAGAGCCCACAACAAGCCTAATGCAGACATGTGCACATGCATAACACATGTGCACACAAGGCTCACATGTATTCATGCACACACACGTGGAATACACACGCATATGTTCACACATGCAGAATACACACGCATATGTTCACACATGCACATGGACACACACACATGCACACACATGGACACACTGCATGCACACACATGTTCACTTGTGCATATGCACACATGCACACGCACACACACACACACACACACACACGACCATCTCCAGGCAGCTGGCTTATTTTGTCACTTCCTACCAGGCGAGCCTGCAAACAGCCTGAGGAACACCGCTGCATTGGGGGCCACTGGGGCTTTGTAGCTACACTTTGTTTCACCTGCAAGTTGAAAGCCATTGAATTGCTGCCCTCGATTTATGTCTCCAGGAGGGACACCAGGCATGTTTGCTACACTGGCTGCTTCTCCTTTCTTTGTTAGCTGTGCCCTAATGCATTTAGAAAATGACATGCAAGCTACTGCTTTGCCAATTAGAACTTCTGCTACCTGCTCCTTGCAGGACGTAAGCGCACCTAATTGTCTGCTCAGACGTGTTATGAAGCTGTGTGGAGTGCTGAGAGTCTCTTAACCTTCATATAGACCCATTTTCACAAAAAATTAAATGTTTGCGGGGAAAAAATCCAATGAGTGGAAAAGCATTTAATTCTAAGCGAAAGTCCTGTTCATTCGCAGATGCAGATTTACCAGCCACCAAGGCAAAGAAGGCCAGCAGCAGATGTCCAAAATTCAGTTAGGGAAATTTCGCAGATATTTCCCCCAAACCTTGTCAGGGCTATGACTGCTGATGCGGGCGACTGTGGGGAAACACTGCGTACCGTCTTCGGAGGGGAGGACTCACCCACGCGCTGCTCTTGACAGGAAGCATGGAACCCCATGACTTAAGATTTGCCCACTGCCCTGGAAGATCGTGGGCTAAGCTGGCCTTCGAGTAGGACAAGGGACTCCTAGACTCCTTAGCTTTCTTTAGAAAGTTCCTTTTCTAACTCGAAGAGGTCATGCAGCACGTGAGAAGGCGACAGGATAGAAGGCAGAGGAGAGACTGCAGGTGCTGCCACCAGCCCTGCACGACGAGGACACGGTCCTCGGCCGGCGCCAACTGTTATGCGCCACATGGGTCCTCCAAGTAGGCGCCACTGTAAACACAACTCCAAAAAGCACCTGTGATAAACATGCCAGAGGTGGCCCCAGTTCTCCGTCTAGGTCCAGAGAAGTATCCAATAAACCACAGCGCCTCACCCACTGGGGGCCTGCCAGCTCCCACCAGGCCTGCCCTTCTGCTCCCAGACCATCCGCGAGTTTGCCGATCTCGGGGGACTTTTATTTTCTGCTTCCCCTCGGTGGCGGCGGTGCTCTGCAGTGCCAGTCACCCGCGCTCCCCGCCACCCCTCCCCCAAGTCTCGGGAGGCCGCTCCCTCTGTGATTGGCACCTCATTAATGAAGAAGGGCTGGTGTCTCTCATTACAGTCTCGGTGTGTGAGAGGACCTCGGAACTAATTTACTTGCTCTCACTAGGGAAGACACTTGTCTCCATCAAGAATTTAACTTTCCTGCTGCCTGTGGCAATAAAAGAACCCGTTTTGTTTTAACATTAATAAGGTGAGAGAATAGAGAATTTCCAAAAGAAATTAAGAAAGGCAAGAGGGTAGGTGTTGGCCCACGGAAGCTTCCCGCAAGCAGGGCTGGTGGGGCTCAGCAAGGGGCCCTGGGCTCAGCAGCATTTGGGCTGAGTGAAACAGCCCTGCAGGCAAACAAAAACCAACCAGCCAGCCAGAGAGTCCAAGGCAGGAAGGGGGAGCCCTAGGTTCTAGTCCTGGCTTCCAAGTCCCGGTCTGACCTTGGGCAAATCTCCATTTTGTCTAGGCCTCGGTTTTATTCTTGGTAAAACAGAGGAATTAGATAAAATGATCTCTTAGGGCTCTCCCAGCTCTAAAATTTTTAATATTCTATAAATGAGACTCTGGACTATTTTAAACTTTTTTTTTCCTTCCTGTTTGGAGTGAGTTTTTATGTCTGGCAACAAATTAGAAATTCCTCCAGAATTAAAGAGCATGGAATGGAAATCATTTGGCTTCTCTAGCTGAAAAGGTCAACTAGATTCAGAAATGTACCCTGAGCGCATACCGTCCGCGTGGAAACCTAATTAGAGATCATACTTCATTGGCTAAAAGGGATCAAACTTATCTAAGCTTTCATCTGGATATGTATTTTTTAAAAATTACTCTGAGCTAATTCATTTATCTTTCTACTTACAGGAAATTCCACTCATTGATACAGCTCTAGCATGACACTCCTTACTCACATAAAATCCCTTCCTTTCCGTCCATATGACTTTATGTCTGTGCCCCCTTTCCACATTGTGCTTAAAATGCCTTGTCATTTAAGAAGCCATCAAAAGGACACCTTACAAATGTGTTCGTCATTTAGCTGGAGGTGGCTTCCATGCCCAGTGCTGGAGGTGAGTCCTTTTCAGAGCGTGTCTTGATGCAAAGAGGCCAGTCTTGAGACTGACCCCAAAAGAGTGTCATACTGTGTGTGACCTTGATATTGGCCAAACTAGAATGCCAATGACAAACTTCCACATGGACGACAAGGTGCTGAGGATCAGAAGGGCCTCCATTAGGATGAAGGATGGTTTTATATTGGAGCAACCTTAGAACCCACTCACAATTATAATTTGTGTGTGTGTGTGTGTGTGTGTGTGTGTGTGTGTCTGCTTGCCTGCCTGTCTGCCTGCCTGCCCTCCTGTCTGCCTGCCCTCTTGTCTGTCGGTACAGCCTTTTCGGCTTATATCAGTAGCCTGATTTCTCCCCTTTGCTACCTGTGAGCTAAACAAGAACTCCTTCGCTCCTAAGACCTGCCATTAAACTAAATGACAGCAAACTCATTTTGGACCCTGAATCTGACCTGGGAGCTCTTGAGATCCACTTAGAATCTTGGCTCTACTGTCACTCCTGGGAGGATTCTGTTATTCTCTGCTTGTGCCTCAGGATCACTTTTGGGGGCTGGGAGCCTGCTCCCCCTCGCAGGATTTGGTGAAAGGAAAGCTGACCCTCTTTGGCGTGGTCAGGGCTTGCGCCAGAGTCCCACACACAATGATCAGTGTGGCATTAGGAGAGGTGGCCAGGGTACCACGTTTCTGTCACCACATAGAGGAGAGAAGCTTTCACCCCTCTCTTGTGGATCCTGACCTTGCTCTTCACGCGGTGGCTCCTTGCCAAAAAGTGAGCAGAGGAAGATGAAGGGGACTCTGTGGGCCTGAGGGCAGACCATGGTACCTCAAATTTCTGTCCCGTGGCTTTACCCAGGCACAGAGGACCAATTTCCCTCCCACGTGAACTGTGCCTTCCGAACTGGTGGCCGTGTAAGCCCCATAAGTGGCGGCATTAGCTCACTCAGCAAGGCGGAAGAAACAGCAAAAGGAAAATCAGAGAAAAGAGAGCCTGAGACTGGGGACCAGGTTTCAGGTCATCCTTCCCTTCTTAAAAGGAGGAACCTGCCTGCCTTGCCTATAATTTAGCAGGTTCTAATGAATAGCTTCTCAGTTATTTGTTACTCATAGAAAGCTGTAAATATCCCCCCAGAAGCCATCATGAATTCATCAGGGCAGGAGGTGAGTGGCCGAACCTCTGGCAGCCTCACTGGACTGTGGGCCTCGCTCTCCTTTTCCTTGTTACCCGGGATGGCACGCGAGCCATGGTCTGCCAATGAGTTCTTCACGGGAGACGGTCAAAAGGCATCTTAGCTTCGGTAATTTGCTCGTTTTGTGGATTGATAGCTTAATAAGAGATTTGAGAATTAGTTTTTTAAAAAAGAGGAAAATTTAAAAGGTATCCACGGCATATACAAACTGGATAGCCAAGAGAAAGCGTTTGAAATGCCTCGGCCTCCTTTCAAAGCGCTTCCAGCTGTCAAACCCAAACACCCAGACAGGTAGACCGCTGTGAAATATGTAGGCGATGCCTGCTGCCTGCTTTTCAGATGGCAAAGAGGCACCTGAAAGCATCAAAGCCCACTGTATAGCTGTGTGTACATTAATCCCTGTCTCTGTGATCTCTGCACTTGCCTATTGTAGCTTGCTGTTTAATAGATTGCCAAACTTTGCCCTTCACAGACTGTACTTTTTTTCTTCCCAAGAATCTGCTTCTCTCCCAGGAGCTTCTTGCTGGGGCCGAGTTTGAAAAGTTTTCATTCCTGGGCTTAGGCGAAGGCACTGGGTCACTCTTTGAAATCCTGCACTTTTGAACACCTCACTTGCTGGCTCGCTTTCGCCGCGCCCTCGGTGTCTCTGTCTGGATGTGGCGGGCATCAGTGCCCTCAACCACGAGGCCTCTGCCAGGAGCCAGCCCTGACACACATCATTAGCCACTGCGGTCCTCGCCCTGCGAGAGCCTGTAACACACTGGAGAGGAGCTGGAGATCAAAGGCTGGCTGCTGGGGCTCGCAGGTCGTGGCTGGCCCACAGGCCTGGACTGTTTGGCCTGCTCTGTGGCTTAAATTCACATTAATGGCCAATGCTGAAAAGACAGGGCATTTCTCTCAGAAATCTGGACTGGGGCCTCACCTGGAGCCCTGGGAGGTGCAACGGCAGAGGCTGCCTGTCAGCGTGGGGCCTGCGCCAGAGGGAGCATGGCCTTTGTCCACGCAGAGCACAGGCCGATGCCGAGGCTCCCTGCCCTCACTGCCTTGCTGTCTCTGTTCCCTGCTGACCCCCCAGGCCTGGGATCTATGTGCCAAGGACACACACAGAGGTGACAGGGACTGGCATGTCCTGTGATTTTCCTCACACACAGCTGCGTGGCTGGGAGTACACTGCTCATTGTTGTACACAAAGGCTGGGCTCAAGCACCTTGTTCTACTTCACTCTGCTGAAGAGTGGCAGAGGTGGGCATCTGGCCTGGAGCCCTTGGTTTTCAATGACTTGTCCTTCCCTTGAGCCTTGCTGAGGGCAACATAGGCCCTTCCACGGGCACACACTGTCTTCTTCCTCCCTGTTCTCTGCTCTGGCCTGGCACATGGGATATCCCTGGGATCCCACGTCGCGGCTGCTGCACTATGCACAGTATCTGGGTCCTCAGCTCTTTTCTGCCTTGAGAATTTTCTCTTCCTTCTTTGCTTCCCTGAAGCTACCTCTCCTCTTGCAAGTCAGCTTCACTGGGTGGAGACTGCAGGAACCCCACTGAGTGCTCCTGGAGTCTTCACTGTCACAGAAGTGTCCCAAGCATAGAAAGCCATCTATGGCCTCCTGGTGTCTGACCAGGAGCTTCTTAACCACCTCACAAGTTACCCAGAGCATCACTTGGGCAGTACCCTGGCTTTCAGGCTGACTGTTGTGAACGCTTTGTGGGCAGCGGTCATTTCGGCCTGTCCATTCTTGCACTGAATAAATACATCCCCACACTGGCAGCAGGTCTCTCCCACCCTGCATCATGCCCTCACTCTGTTTTATCCTCTGTTGGCTGCACAACTGTTGCACCTGGCCGCAGTGCTCTGAACATCCGGGAGGCTCACTGAGCTTGGAGCACTCCAGAAACTTCCCACAAACACAGAACAGTTAAGGGGAGACACGTGTGCATGCAAGGCTGGGTCACGCAGGGGGCTAGAAAGATAATCAAAAATGAGCAGCACTGCCAAGAGCCCAGGACCCTGCAGGAAGGACAGGCAGCTCAGCCCAGGTGTAAGCAGGCTGGGTAAGTCACTGGCTGGGTCTCAGCTGAACTTTCAGTTCTGCTCCTCTATCCCCATACTAGGTCCAAAAGTATGAAATAAATCACCTTTGCAGCTAACCACTGAAGGCTTCATCAAAAGAAAAAAAAAATGTGGAACAGCATCCTTGTGAAATAAAGCAACTCAAGAGGCCACTGCTTAAAATCTGTCTCAAAACTGAATCCTCAACAGCAAAACTAAGCGCAGGCATGCTGGCACCCAGAGTGATGCCTGCGCCAGGGACTCAGATTTTGATTTTTTCTAATGAACTCATCTCTCATAGATAATGAGGAATGACTGACCGGGTGGCAGGGAGGGGCTGACTCTGGCAATGAATTAATAAAGGTGAGAACTGTGAATTCCTGAAAATTGTTTTCAATAGGGGATCCAGAGGAGAGGTTGAAGTCCACGTAAGGGAGTCACAATTGGCATATTTTCATTTCTCCTCTTCAATAAAGCTTCGAAAACATGCTGTGCTGTATGTGTGGTTATCTCTGAACTGTAAACAGCAAAACCTTGGAGGCTGTCATCGGGCAGGTGACGCCCTGTACAAGAAGGGTGGATGGCAGAGAGTGTGTTTGGGGAATATTTTTTCCAGTGTGAGCAGGGACACATGGAAGGCGACTCATTTCCTTTAGTCACAGGTTCTTAAGTGTTAGCCCCAGCAAAGAAGGCACAAAGGGAAATTAACTTCCATGACAAATATTTAAGAAAAAGTCCTTTTTAATTGAGTTGTAGCAAGAGTCCAGGTGCCCATGGCTACCTGAGATAGCTGCCTCCACAAGCCTTGTGCAAGCACAGTACGATGCAGAAAGCTGCTAACTCTATGCCCTGTACTCTCTCTGGGCTTAGGTGTTCTCACAGGGTGAGGAACATTTAGATCAGAAATACCTTGATGAAGGGCTGGCCCAATAGCTCAGTGGATTAAAGTGTCTGCTTAGGCAGACACAGGGGCCAGGGATCGAACCATGCTGGCCCTGCCCCCCGGAGTGTGCGGAGACAGTGATTGAGACTGGGCCTGGTGGTGCGTGCCTGCAATCCCAGCACTTGGGAGTCTGAAAACAGGAGGATCACTATGGTTCTGATCTATGTAGTGAGACCTGTAGACCCTATAGTAAAAATATTTTTTAAAAAAGGGATACCTTGATGAGGTTGCAGAAAGAAAGAGAAAGAGAGAAAGATTGAATCTTGTGAGCTGATATCTGCACCTGGAAGCCGACGTAACTACAGAGTTGCTGTACAGATTTGGTTTGAACTAATAAAATAAATCACCCTGGAATGTTTGAATCTCCAGGCGATGAAAGATGGCAGGTTTTGGTGGGTCCTTCTTTCAGGTCTGGTGGGATGTTAGGCGCGGATGTTACAAGCGCTTATTCTATGGATGTGCATTTCGGGTCTGGTGCCCCTGCTCAGAACCCCCAAGAGAATGCAGTGTGAGGAGCACTGTAGGTACACCCAGTAGGGCCACACTGTCTGTACTGTGGAGCTCTCCTCACCTGGGCTGGGCCTCTCTTCTGCCCCTGGAGTGATTTTCCCCTGAGTCCTCCTCCTGTTCTTTCCACCCCTATTTCCTGGCCCTGGCGTTTTCCTCGCTTCTTTTCTTTCTCCTGTGTGTGCTGACTCCCTCGTTCCTCTTCTACTAAATTATGCTCTATTATTTCCGCAGGCCGAAGAGCGCACAGCTGAGGCATTATTGCTAACCTTATTCCGTATTCCTAGCATGTGCTGTAACCTGTTTTGAGTTTTATTTTCAGGCAAGTTGCTGACACAGCTCCAATTTTGTTTTCATAGTTTGATTGGGTGGGAGCGTTCATTACTGTGGATACCGGGCTGGGGAAGGAAAGGCATTTTAAAAAGGCACAATTTACACCTTCGTTAAGGGGCTTTTTGTTTCTGAATGCTGTGCCTAGTTAAGTTCGAAGCACTAGAAATGTTCAAATGCATCCCTGATTTTCTCAGTGGGAAAAGAAGATTTTAATGGAAATTGTAGTGGTCTGGTGTGAATGTCCTATCAGGCTTCTGTGTCATGCCTGTGATGTCTGACACTCTTTGTATTAAGTGACCGGCACACGCAGGCGGGCACAGAGAACCTGGAAGTGAGCGCTAGTGCAAGGGCTGTCTGCGGAGCCTCGCTCGGCTCCGCACTAATCAGGCCTCCTAGTGATG
The DNA here is from genome assembly GCA_004027165.1 of Ctenomys sociabilis. NCBI lineage: Eukaryota > Metazoa > Chordata > Mammalia > Rodentia > Ctenomyidae > Ctenomys > Ctenomys sociabilis. The sequence continues at coordinate 15,828 of PVKA01027815.1, read as the reverse complement.
GGGCTTTGTTTGTGACACCGCTGAATTCATGGCCCGTGGAAGCTTGCTTCTTAGGCGCAGGTAATCCATGCATTTCAGCACAGGGAACCCCTTAGATGGAGCATGAAATTCCTGCTAAGCTCTTCCATCCAGGACAGAACAGGGCAGTGGGCTTTCATGGCTCTTGACATCCGAGTCCTGGTTACCAGATGAAATATGGGAGGCCTGGTTCATTAGCATTTCTGGTGAGCACCACACTGTAAGATTTGTGTACTTATTACCCATGTGTTATCTGGGGTGGACTTGTATTGAATATTACTATTTATTCAGAATTCAAATCTACCTGGGTATCCTCTATTTCTATTTGCTGCCTCCAGGAACCTTCTGTGTATGTCCCACCCATGTGTGTAAATATTGTGTTGTCTACATGAGAAACCAAAAGGGCAAATAATGACCAAAATCTATGGCAGCTATTGTGAACTGGGAGAAATTTGATTAAAAGGGATGGGGAAGGAAAAATGAGAAAAAAAAGCATAAAATGGAAACAAATCTTGTAAATAGGGAGGGGAAGAGGAGTTGAAAGGAAGGTAGGGAATGGAAGAAAATAAGAGGGACTAGGAAACATCACGCCTGGATACAAGTATATATATATATGTATATTGAATAAAAAGATACATATGATACACTTTTCTCAAGTGTACGTGGTCTGAGTCAGATACTTGCAGTCCAAAATTGAATTTCAAGGCTAAGGCCAGCACCAACTCTTCAAATAAAGGCCAACAAGGCAGGGCTTCCAAATGACAGCGCTGGAGACAAAGCCAGCTGGTGACCAGGTGGCGGGATTCTCCTGCTGATCCACAGGACTGTGTCACAGAGTCTGGGAATTTACACCAATCAGCTATACCACGTAATTGTTTGGATTTAAGAAATACGGAGAGAAAGAGTTTCTAGGAGGAAAACTACAAGACTCAGGGTTCAACTTTCCTTGAAAATCATTTTAAAATTCTCTTTTCTGTGATGTGCTTATACCTTTGAGCTCCACTCTGGGTGCAAGTTCCCTGTCAGCAACTGGCACTTTCTGTGTAGGCTGGGACGGCAGGTCCTTGGCTGGGTGTCATCTTCCCAGCTTTCCTTCCCCCTCAGCTCTTCTGGCTGGTGACATGCGAATTTCCCACTTGCGGGGTCTATACCAGGCCAACCCAATGGGCTGAGGAACCCCTGTCCCCCACCAGATCTGCCAGCCCTGAGGCACTGTGACTCCTCCTCCTCCTCACAGCTGCATTCCTGGCTCAATTAGTGCAATCCCACTCTTACAGCCACACTACAGCAGCACATTAAAATGTCTCCGATTAAGCCCTAGATTAGCAAGTGCCCAGACTCTATCTTAATTGCCGATTAAGATTAATCCCCCTAGAGAGTTTTCTGCGGTGGCGTTATTACCATGGGGTGAATCATTACATATTTAGGGTTGCAAGTTCTATTTAACTTCCTTGGACTAACACGGAAGGCCCAGTCTCTCCCTCTCAGGAAGGTTCGTCCCTGTGTTGCTCTCTGACCCCCTTCTCAGGCAGCTCATGTTCACATAAATTTTGGAGGTGAGCAGGGAAAGCCTTGCTCCAGTTTGACCAGACCCTGGAAGCTGGAACACAGGCTTCTCAGCAGGTCCTTGGCAATCTTGGGCCTAAACAATGACACACTTAGCACCATCTTAATCACTCATAGTAATTTACCAAGTCTTCTTTTCTCCTCTCTCCATGCACACCTGTGCTGTCTTCTGAACCATTTGAGGATTAGGTATACACAGCACAGGTCTTTAGCCCTGGAGACTGTAGAGTGTGTTTCCTGAGGATGGAATATTCTCTTGCATAACTGTGCTGCTATCTATGTCATAAATTTACATTAGTATCATACCCTTATTTACTCTACCAATACACATTGACTTTGAAATCCACTAAGTGCTGCCCTGGGTATGTGTTTAAGATCTAGTTACAGAAAGGAAAGTGAATGGAAAGAACAGAGCTCTCTGATTACAGCAGTGAAGCCCAGAAAGCAACAGTCACTTGGTGGAGGTCGCACGACCACAGCCGTGTCCCAACTCAGGAACTCAAGAATTGCAACTCCTGGCCAGGCGCTGGTAAGCACATCAGCCCAGGAGGTCAGGCATATGCTCAGAGCCACCTGCCACCACCCTGCACTGCTGGAGATTGCAGCCTCCCAGTAGGAACCCTGACCCCCTGCGCATCTCAGGGCATGCTCAGCACTGACGTGATGTGTGTCAGACTTGACACCGCCGGTACCTGTACCTCTGAAGTGTGCCTTTTCTGCCAGCCTCAAGACTCTGTTAACAGTTGAAGTGCTCCATGGACATCTGGGATGGCATAAAGCAGGCATATTCAGCAGTAAAAGAGAAGGCCACAGAAGTGGCACACAGCTAAAGCACCTTGATGACAGACTGCATCTTTATTCTCACAGGTTGGCACCCAGAGCTGCAGCTCCTGCATGAGTCTAGCATGACACTTTCTAGCTTTAGACTCCAGGGAACCTAAGCATGCTATTTCTCTAGAGAGACTGGCTACCCTCAGAGCTTATGGGTTGGCAGGGCCTGGGGTGCTTATCAATGTCAAATCTTTCTTAGCACCATCCAATGTGCTACCCATGAAGGTGATGTCTGTTACCACCCACAAGCTGATCCCTATCCTGGAGTCACCATACCAAGAGGCCTTTGGCTTATCTCCAGGAGGACACTGGAGGTTCAGTGTCCTTTCTAGGTCCCCACCTTCTTTCACAAGGCTCTTCCTCAGGGGCCCCCTAGCAAAAGGCAAAGCCTTGCCCTGTGTTACTGGCTTCCTAAGCCACCTGTCTCAGACATACTTGGGAGTCTCAACAGGTGGGCCACATCTAGGTCACTCAGGATGTGTCACAATCTCGATCATACACTAAAGAACTGAGATACACATCTGTCACTTCTGAATGGACAGAAGTCATTTGCCAGACTCTTTCTAAATGTTTCCGTCTGTCCCCTCCCACGGTTATCTTATTTTCATCCTGAAGAAAAGCAAAAGAATTGAGGGCGAAAGCCTTCCCTTGGTTGAGCCCACATTGTAACCATGTTCCTTAGATTCTGTTACAAAGCAACCATTGGCTTTAACTGGAAACTCAAAAATTTAGGGTAATTATAGTATCAATTCATGACTACTCAACACATTTCCTCCACTTTCTTTGTGACTGGTATTTTGAGTCTATTACTGGAACCTTCTCTGAAGAGACAATGTCCTGAAATGAGAGATCAGAGGGGCCTGAGCCTCCCTGCACCTCTACAGTTTCTCCCCTGCGTCACACAGCTGCCAGAAGCTTGCTCACTGCCTCCCCTTTCCTCTTCCACCCTGGGGTGCCCTGCCCTTGGTGTGCTCTGAGGATTCGCCTTGAGCACCAGCAGGGCGATGACTCTGAGTGGGGAGGATTTCCACATTATTCTGGCCAAAGCTACAAACGATGTCCCCTGCCGAGTCCCAATGGCAGTGGCACCCAGCTCTCTCCATGGAGCTCCCTTCATTAATAGGATTCTCTCTTCAGCTGCTTGATGAGGGCAGTGCTGCTGGAAGGAGCAGCCAGTTTTCCTATTTGGAAGACGCCTTTGAATTTGCATGGGGGTGGGGGCTCTCCTGCTCAGATCTTCGGTCTTCATCACCCCATGGCACACCACAATCATACACTCCTTTTTTTCCTTATAAAAACTAATATCTTGCTAGGCATGCTGCCAATCGCACTTAAATTTACTTCTGATAAAAATCCTGCTTGGATGTTTCTGGCCTGAATGGTAAGACCTTTCTTTCCCCTCTTCTTTCCTTCTTTGTCCAACATGAGTCTCTTATCACCCACTACTTGAGTTGCAGATGTGTGCATGTGTGCATGAGTGTGCATGCACATGTATACACACACACACACACACACACACACCCCACACCACTCATTTATGCCTACCTTGGAACACATCTGAGCCTCTGAGCCAATATATTCCCTGGGGGGAAACCCTGGTCTCTTTTCCTATTAATGAACAGTAGTTGTTGTAGATCCACAGAAGGCTTAATTTAATAAACACAGAAAGATAAATATGCTTACGGGACATCAAACCTCTTTAGGTTTAACATTCCTGACATAGAGGAATTGTCTTGTGAAGCACCCAGCCATTCGCAGCTGGGTCATTATGGACTAAGGGGTATGTGTGTGAGGGGGCCTCCCTGCTACAGTCTGAGATAGGAGTCCAAACTCATCAGCCCATCCTGGAGGGAGGGATGAGGCCTCAGAAGTCCAGTCCGCTATGTGAGTGCATGACCATGACCGGGTTATTTTGTGTCCGTGACATGAGGATGAGAATAGTCTGTTTTTCCATATGGATCACAAGTACTAAATGAATTAATATAAAAATACCAAGAACAGTACCCAACACGCATCCAAGGACACCCCGGAAAGCGCTCGTGGTTCCAATCACTCATTCCATAAGGCACAGGCCAGCCAGGAAGGCTGTGGGCTGGCACACGGCTAGTTCTTCAGCCTGTGGGGACCTCTTTGGGGGCTGGCTCACCTCCTAGCATGATCTCCAGGAGAGGAGGAAACTATGGCAGGGCACCTGTGGGTGGCTGGAGATGCCAGAGGCTGCCCGGTGGTGGTGGTGGAGGGGATGGAGCCCTGAGCGGGTGCTGGGGACAGCAGGAGATCCGCACATCCTGTGCTGGAGTACACACGCTTCTCTAGTCTTCGAAGCTGGTGTGAAGCAAACTGCGAGGTCAGAGCAGAGCACAGCTCGCCAGCCAGCGGCGCACCACTGCACCATGGGGTGTGGATCTGTGAGGCCGCAGTCCCCATAGTGCAGGGGAAGGGAGCTGCTGCAGCATCCCCGAAATGGTCTCCATGCTCTGTGCTGTCTGCACAGGGCAACGTCAGCCTCTGCAGGCCTGCAGGCCAGTCCCAAGCCTCTGTGCCTGTCAGTCAGCTGGCCACCGTATCCTCTGCTCCTCCTCCTCCTCTTCCTCCTTCTCCTCGCTTTCCTCACCTCCCTGTGCACTATTTTACTCATTTCTCCTCATTGTTGCCATTTGTCATTCTTCCTCCTATAGGATTATTGGTTCCTTCAAAGGCATAGGACTTTTTTGTGTCTGCAGATTTCTCTCTAGGACCTAGAATGGTGCCTAGTTAGTCATATGCTGAGGGCTGCTGCAGTCCTAGCCATTTTCCTGCTCTAAAACACAGAGACTTCTTTATGACAGGAGCAAACACACAAGTCGTAGACTGCGACTGCGTGGTTCACTCCTCTCTAACAAAGTGTGGCCTAATTAGTTAAGCGACAAACTCAAAACAAACAAAACCCCAGAACATTAGCTCAGGAACACACACAGAGATACAGAAATCACAAGGGAAGCCTCATGCTGTCATGGAAAATTCTCTGGACTACATATAAAAAGACCCTCGTTGAAGTCCCTGCTTTGCAGAACCCAGCTGTGTGATTTTGTGGGTGGCCTTTCTTGCCTGTGCCTCAGTTTCTCCATCCACATTAAGCTTAATATTCCGTGTGAATATTTAATGTTCACTTTTAGCTCTAAAGAGGCATAACCCTTCCAAGTATCCCCTGATGTTCAGACATCTGAATAGCTTCCTACCTAAATCTGATCCTTTACGGGACAGAAGTTAAAATTGCATCTGGTATTCTGTCTCCGAGGCTGCCATGGATGGATTACACCTTGTTTAAGCACCCTTACTCAGCAGAGCAGGTATTTACTCTAAGAGGCAAGATGCTGAGAGCCCCCTACACAGAGTCCGAGTGCACACCTTGAATAATGCTTCTCAGAGCGCAGACTCGAGTGACAAGCTCCCTGGAGGGGGATGTGGAAAATGTCCCCAGTTAGTGCATAGTGAACCGCTGAGCCAGGAGTGTGTGAGCGCTTTCAACGGGCTTAAAAGCAGCCGTACAACCTAAGTAGGTTACCATTGCCCTGCAAAAGCACATCCAGAGCCTCACGTCGCTCCTGCGCATCCTTGAGTATTGAACCCAGAAATAAATTGGCTCGCTGTTTAATCCAATAGTCAATACTTACTTCTGTGGTATGGAGCCTGCTGAAACGCAAGCCACAGCCTCTGGTGAGAAAAATGTAGTGAACCGCACAGGCCCAGTATTGATACTTATGGCAGGGAGTCATTCTTTCTGCCCAAAGAAACAATTACCCCAAGCTACATTTGGGGGAATGGGCAGTGCCCTGAGATCAATGTGGTTGATCAGTTTTGATCTGGCTTACAGAAAAGCTGAGTCTGGGTTTGCAACCCCGTCAGTCACCATCTTCTCTGTGAAGCCAGGTTATAGTGAGCTTTTTCTCCACACACAGGACCTGCCTTTTCTTCCCCCTGTCCAAACAGAAGGGCTGAACATTCCCAACTCTAAGGAGCCACTAGCTCTTTGGGAGTTCCAGGCCTGCACTACCTTACTTAGATTAGGTGGCACACCTGACTGCTGCAGGGCCGGCCCGGTACCCGGCTGCTGAGTGACAACAGGGTGAATTAGCAAAGCGACAAAGTAAATAATACCGAGTATGCTTTAGTGCCTTATGCAAAAACCTGTCAGCCGGGCAGATTCTGGTCTCTCTGAGGGATAATGGAGGCAGATGGGTTGAGAGCTGGATTTCCTGAGAGCTGACAGCTCCCTTTCTCAGAAGACAGCCCTGTCCTCACGGAACTGCTCCTGCTCCTGTCCTGAATGATTGTGACATGACTCCTCCTTTCCTTTCACCTCAGGAACCCTTTAGACTAGAACTTTCTGCTGCACACCCTGCCAGGAGCGGCTAGAGGATGGTCACTCTGGGTGTTCGCACGGCTGCTGTGTCGTTTCTCTGCCCCGGCAGCACAGCATCCTGAGGTTTCCTTTGAGCTTCACATTTGGACACACCCCAGAACTCCAAGTCAGGATGATAGCCACTTAATAACAACTTCTGCGGAATGCTTTTCAAGTTCAAAGCAGATAGTAAACACTAATTAATTAATCTCCCCTCCCCACACTCACTCTGTGAGGTATGAATTAGTCCCATTTTATAGATGAGAACACCAAGGTGGGAGCGCGAGTGACTTGTCTCAGGCCCAGCTATAGGCGGTAGGGGCTGAGCAATTTGGGCTCCTGGGCCTGGAACCGTCCAATACTGCCTGTTCATAAAACCTGATGACACACCCAACCCTGGACCAGGTCACAGAGCCCTGTGTCAGCCGTGCCTTATCCAGCGTGGTCGGCTATTACCTCTTTGAATTCTTAGTTTTGTGGCCTTGAGGGGTTGCGTTCCTCCACCAAAGCTGACAAGGAGCCCAGATCAAAGGCTTCCCGGGGGCTGGCTGCAGGCCAAGGCCTGGCCAATACCTCCTTCTAATAAGGTGCCTAGAACGCAGGCTGCGTTTCAGCAGCCTCAACCTCCACGGTTGAGGTGTCATGTGCCATTCCACTGCCCACCACTGCACCTGCAGCTCAGGCTACCCCATACTGGGCCACACAAGGACCTATGACACATGTGATGCTTGTGTTTCTTGTAATACAAAATACACGTTTTTAAAATTTTTATTTATTTACTCATTTGGTACAGGCTCTTAGTATGCAGCTCAGGCACATAGAAATCCTCCTGTCTCAGTCTCCCCAACACTGAGATTATAGTGAGATTGCAGGCATGTCCCACCATGCTGGGCTTCTGAGCCAGCACAACATGCAGTACTATGGACCCGACTTGGGCCTTTGTGTTTGCCAGGCAGGCCCTTAGGTTGTCGAGGTATCTGCCAGCCCCAAAAGATGCTAATGTATGTGTTGTTTTAAGCTAAAACCATAGGATTCAGGGTTAGCTGCACTGCTGGCACTTTGTGACAGGTGAGTGGGTATGAGTTCTAGTTTGGACACTTGTCTCTCGAAGGTTTGCCATTGCTGGTATGGGCAGTGATCTGTGGCACAGCACACAGGGGAGGACATGGGCAAGTTAACAGGCCAGCATATTTTATAAGGCTGTGCCTTGTAGGCTTGTTGGCTAATGTGAGTGATCCACATTTCTCCTATAAAAGTCAAGCCAGCGGTCACTCTGTACCAAACTGTTTTGCTCAAGACTGTCCTAGCGATGGCACCCAATGGTTCTACCTTCTGCCCAGAAAGTGCCTAAATCCATAAAACTTAACATCCTTCCTAATGGCTGCAGTATCATGGCACTGTCACCCAGGGCCAGGAGGAATGTCCAGCAAGCCTCCCAGGCCCCAAGGAGGGGACCTCCCATCCTCACCCAGAACGTCTGGACATGCGTTTTCCAAAGCACGTCCAGGCTTTCAGCAAATCGCTGCTCACCTCATGAAGGGATGGGGCGATGCAAATGCTCACCTGAGAACACATGTGAAATGGGGGGGAGACAGAGAGGGGCACTGTAGCCACGTTGGGGTGGACACAGGGATCTGGCGCACTCAGAGGCAGAAGCGTTCCTTATTTCATGGCCGTGCTGGGAGAGGGAAGATTTAGCCTAGTGGATCTCAACTCTGGCTGCTTCCTGGAACCATCTACAGAACTTTTGAAGACTTAACTCTGTTTAATTCAGTCCTACTGAATTTGCTTCTCAAGAATTAGGGTCTAGTCAGGGGTATTTCTCTTTAAAGTTCCACTTGCAATTACTGCGTTTCCCTAAACATAAGACCTAGTTGGCAAGTGATCAGTCTTGCAAAGTAGAGACCAGCACTGCCAGCCCCATCAGCCCGTCCTTGCCTTATCTGCCTTACAGCGCAGCCACAAAGCAAGACAATGGTGCCCAGCAGGGGAGCAGACAAGAGCAAGGAGGAGTACTGTGACACAAGCTGGTTTCACATGGTCTCCTACCATGGGTCCTTAATCTTTCTGGGGCACTTGGATCCCTGCCTCACTTTACCTTCACAGCCGAGTCATACCTGGGGACCCCTGAAGCTTAGAGGACTTCCCTGACTTCTCCATGACAGTCACAAGATTCATAAGGAGCACAGCTGAATCTTTTTCACTGAGCACCCCAAACTGAAACCCTTACTCAGCTTATATGCAGAGGAGGCCTGGTGGAGTCTGGGGGGTGCATTTATCTGGCTAGGTTGGGGTGGGATGGGAGAGCTGGGTGCCCCCTTCTCTCCTATTGGGGCTGCACTGCTCCAGGCCACAGTAGACAAAGCACCTAGGCACGTGGTGAGGGGCTGCTTCTTCTCACACCCGCACAGCCAGGTTTATGCTCAGAGGCCCTCTGAGTCCACACATTACCAACCCCAGTGTCAGCTCCAGGACTTAGTCTGGTTACTCAAGTGCTGTCTGCTTGGGTTCTTGGGACTCAGCTTCAGCAGAGGCTGTGTGCCCCATCCCCAGAGGGGTTCTGAAGCCCGCTGGTTATCCTGGAGTCCAGCTCTCTGCTTGGTGACTGACCTCAGGCAAGGAAGCAGGGAGGGCCTCCTTAGCATAAGGATAAGAAACCAGTCTTAGGAAGAACCTGGAGTCTGGGCTTGCTGGTGAGTTTTACAACCTCACATCCTGTGCGTTAGATTCTAGGCAGATGTGTGCAACAGGTGGCCAGAGGGGAACTCAGCCTGCTGCAGGCCCTGGGTTCCCTTGGCCTTCCAGTGTGTCCTCTTGCACGCTGTTCCCACGTGATCGAGAGCTCACGGAGACAAAGGCAGGACTTCAGCCTACAAAGGGCACTGTATCCAACACAGAGCAACTACTTTCTAGCTTCTAAAGTCTTCACGTGGGAAGAAGGAAAGGTTTGAGTCAGAGCCTCCCAGGAGCCCTGGATGCTTTAGTAAGGACAGCAGGTGGACACAGGAGCACCGTGCTCAGCCACCTCAGAGCTACCTCCACCCCTCCAGCCAAGAGGAGCTGCGCCTTCCTCCTGCACCCACCCCCAAGGGAGGCTTGGAAATGGCCCTCAATAAGTGAACATGGGAGAAAATGTTCCTCTGTCATGGCAATATAAAATGTATATGAAAATAGCCATGAGAAGGTAATAGTGCTGTGGGCACAGAGTGAAAACTGGCATAATTTTTCTCCAAAGAAGTACGGAAAGACGGCGACCTTTAGCAAGAATCCTGAAGATGTGCTTACTCTGACTCGGCAATCCTTCCTCTGGGAATTTACACCAAAGAAATCATCTGACAGAAGCCAAAAGCTGCAAAAGCTGTCTCTAACCATCAGATCCTATCACACATGCACGCATGCATGCACGCATGTAGCCTGCACCCTCTAGGAGCTGCACATTCTGTAATTGGAACAGCTTAACCAATGACAGCAGCTTGACAATGGAATATTACACGTCCATTAAACTCCAAAAGACACAGGGAGACAATTTCAGACCTTATTTTGTGAAGATGGTAGAATTTACTTGAATGTTTTTCTTGATTTTTTTTTTTAGTATATGAAATAAACTACACTGTAGAAAATGTACCAGGAAGCCTGTTACACGTTATTTTCCTGTTCATGCCCTTTCCTGGGCAAAAAGGCTTGTTTTATTTTAGAAATCAACTGATGTTTTAATTGGAAGCTAAAAATCACACATTTATTGTGTGCTCCATGAAATTTTGAGACAGGCATACATACTCCACGTGGAAAGGCCTCACAGAGATACTAATATAGGTGTTGCCTCACTATTTATCATTTTTTTCTTTTTTTTTTTATAAGAACACTTAACACACAGGGGGCTTTTACTTAGGATTTTGGTAATGAAAGGACTGAAATATAGCGGGTACTAAGGTCAGATGGGGTACTAGGGCAGTCTTAAATCACGGGTCCTTCACTTCAGCCTGAGGCAGGTTCTTGGCTGTCCTTTACTGCCTTCGCAGGGAAATGCTTCTGGTTTCCCACAGGGCTGAACATGCAGAGGGCGAACTGTGGACCTCACATGCGCCATAGAGCGCAGATCTGCTCAGGTCCTGTGAGAAATCTCCATGGCCAGCTTTCAGAATGTTCCAGCTTGATCACCCATCCTGAACTGAAGGAAGCCCAAGTCCCTGTGTCTGATTCCTCCAAAGGTTTAGGAAATGTTCCATAGGACAGCGAACCCCATCTTCTGACTGGATGAACTCAGTGACCTCTGGTCCCACCATGGAAAGCCACCTCTCCTTTATACATCAGCAGTTTCCACACAGCAGGCAGCAGAAAGAAGCACAGCCAGTTTCCTGGCTTGATTTTAGCTGGTTTGTATCCATTTGGGAAAATCAGGCTAGCACAATGAGTTTTCACGAAGCTAAATATGCTCAAAGTAAAAGAATCACTACTTATTTTAAGACAATGTCCTTTCTACTTTTTTGGCATTAAAACTCCATCCTTTTGGGAAAAGATGAACACAGACCGAGTTATCTTTTGTTCATGTTCTCCCTTTGTAGAAAAACGTAGGAACCTTACATGTCCCTCTCCCCACGTTAGTGAAATCAGTTGCTTCAATAAACCGTGGGCCCAAGTCAACTGTGGGATGGACACTGAGGCTGCTGTCCCTGGGCCACTGGTTTGCCCAGAAGTTCTGGTCCTTTTGCAAATGCTTTGTAGTGAAATTTCAGAGCTTGGCTTCCACCTCTGCACCTGCGCCTCTTCCCAGGAAGCACAGCCCATTGCTCATCTGGCTCCAGTGAGTGCGCAGAGGGGCATGCACTGGCCAGACGGCACCCCCACCCCGTTTTGTTACTGCCAACACTGCGACCAACCTGAATCCTGAGGTTTTAGTTTGGAAAGCTCACTCAGGAATGTCTTTTGTCTTAAAAAGAGAAACAAATAACACAGGTGCCACAGGTTCCTCTCCACCGCCCTGGACAGTGTCCTGAAGTTGGACACAGAACCTGGGAAAGGTCCACTGATGGGCCGCACAGAGGGAAGAAGGCTCTCTCCATGTACCTTCAGGGGTTCTCTCACACAGAGGCTGTGTGACCTGAGCAGTTACTTCACTGTTCACATCCTTTGTGCAAAGCAGAAATCTGTCCTGGCCTCTGCACAGTGAAACACTGCCTGCTTTCTCTACCTGCAGCATGGATCCAAAGATCTGCCCTGTGCACACATGCACCCCATCTGCTTCATTCTCCTCATTTGCAACCCGATGCATTTCCTCTCCTACCCAGGTCTGGGCAGAGGGGAGCCCAGAGCAAAGGCTGCAATCCGCAAGCCTGGGAGGCAGAGGCCAAGGCAGCTGTCCGGCACTTCCGTTAAAGGCAGAAGTCAAATGCATGTGGTGCTGTTTGCATTTCCTCATGATGGCTGTGCTTGACAAGCTGGCCCGGACCTACCTGTACATTCATTCCAGGGCTTCTGAAATGAATTTTCTTTGTCTGCGACAACACAGGAATTTTTAGCGAACAGTTTCCATGTCTGGTTTCATGCACTTAAGAAGTAAACATCATCTGTGAGCAGCCTTCCTCCCAGGCTTAATCCGCACTGGCCTCGATTAGTGGGTGTCACCGCGCACTTTAAAAGGGTCACCATTGCTGAGCTAGTTGGATTCCCAGAGACCCCAGTAGGCTCCACCTCCCCACCCCCAGACCATGGCCTATTGCACCAGCAGGCCTGATCCATACTCCGTGCTGTCTTGCAGAGACTCTGTGACCATACCCTATCTGTCTCTTGGGGACTTCAGGAGGGAGGCTGGTGTGGGTTCCAGACTTTGAGCTTTATTTCTGAGGTCATCGATGAAAACAAAGAAAGAACTTTGTGCTTCCTCTGTCCAGTGGTAAACATTTCACATCAGTGAGTAGGTACATAGAGAAAGGATTTGACTTTTAATTTCTAGTAAGTCAGGTCTAGAGAGGGACAGGGGAGTTGTACCAGTCAGGACAACCCACAGACTCTGTCGCACAGATCCACTTGCAAATCATGTCACCTTGAAAGAAATGTCAGGCATTTTCTCCAGTGTGGCCCAGGGAGTTCAAAGAACTTCTCTTGTTCATCTTCCAACTTCCACATCACTTTATCTCACTTTTTGGGGCTCAGGCACAGTGGCCTCCACTCTGTCTCCCAAATATGCAACTGTTTGCCTTTTCCACAGGGCCTTTGCACTTGACATTCTGGTTCAGTCCTGTTCAAGGTTCCTCAGGGATACATGTGTCCCCTCCTGCCAGACCTCACACTACCACTGTCATTGCCATGCATGTAGTATTTGCTGACAACTGGATGAGCCCTGTCTGTCCCTGAAGATAGCAAGTTCTGCCCAACAGAACAGTGCCCATTGGTGGATGGGTAATTTTTATGATGCGCTAGGTGAACGGAGCAGGGAAATTCATGCCAAATAATCACTCCATCAGCATCTTTTTTCTTCCTTTTCTTTCTTTCTTTCTTTCTTTTTTTTTTTTTTGATGATTCACTTTTGCAGGGTACACTGAGGAATATGGTCAAAGATGTGGTGTGGCTCCTGCGGTGGCCCCAGCAGAAGTGGCCATTTCCTATCTAGACTATATCACTAGTGTTGATGGGCAGTGGGGTGGGACCTGGCATCAGGAGTCTGAATCGTTCCAGGTGTTGTGCACCCTCCTGGGCTGGGCATTAGTACCTCCATCTCCCCATGTATCAAGGCGATGAGATCAACGTGCCCCTTGTGGATGGGCACAGCAGACAACCAGAGAACAGAAAGAAAAACAGCCTTGAAAAGATAAATACTGAGAACACTTCTGACCTGCACCACTGTTCTGTGTGACAAGCGCTGGGTGCATCCTGGGCTTTACGAGAAACCCGTGTTAGGGCCAAGCATCCTTTGTCATCATGGCCTGCACAGCAGCGCGGCGGGGCCTGGTGTGGCAGAGTCTGTTGGGGCTATTGTGTGCAGCTGGGGCGGACCCTCTTCCTGCCACCAAAAGCCACCAGGGGAGGATCAGGAGTCAGGGCGGCTGAGCAACCTACACTGGCTTCATCTAGCCTGGGAGGTGTGGCCAAGAGGAGGCCCCTCCCAGCTGCGATGCACAGGGCCCTGGACCCACCCCTAGCTCCAGCAGCAGGGTGAGTACGGGCGAAGCTGTCTGGGCTTCAGCTTGTGATGAAGAAGGCCACAAGCCTTCTTCAGGGGGAAACGGGTAGAGCTGAGTAGGATCTCTCGGTGCCTGAGAAGACACCCACGCTCTCCAGTCTAGGGCCCTAAAAATGCCATGTCGTCTCATTTTACAAATGAGGAACAGAACACTAACAATCACAATATACTTGTCTCTGAGCTGTGTGCCTGAGAAGATTGCTCCCTCCTTAGCTGCCAACAGGGACCACAGGGAGCCAGTAGGCGTGGCATTTGTGGGCAAGATTGAGGCAGGAGGGCACAACCATCACCTGAGCTATGGATCCCCTTGCAGAGGGCCAGTGGGGTCAGTGCTCATGCATGGGCTAAGAAGTTGTTTATTTCAGAGAACTGCTTAGGAAGCAACAGATCTTCAAAAGTATTATTATTATTTTACTAATTCTGTAGTCCTCCAAGCACTGAGAAGATGAAGAAGAATGAGACACCTACAGTTCTTCCAAGGGCAGATTTCCGAATCAGCCGCAAGGCCTCTAATCCAGATTCATAGCTGCCCTTGAACCAACACATCCGTGCGATCTGCGCAGCACTATGAGAGCTCAGAGGACCAGAGCCACTGTCAGGAAATCAGGGAAACTGTTCTGAGCAGAGGATAAAAGACGAGGAGCTCAGTGGGCCTAGAAGGACCACGGGGGGGCGGGGGGATAGGTAGGGTGCCCAGCCAGACTCTCAGGGAGCATGGTCCAGAGGGAGAGGGAAAGGCACACACACTAACCTTAAATTTGGAAAGTGCTATAAAGGGAAAGCACAATGTCTTGAGAATCTCATTTGGGAACTGATCTGGCCTGGGAGAAGGGAGAAGCTCGGGCAAGATGTGACATCCGAGCTGCAGTGGGATGGAGGCTACGCAGCAGACCGGGCCCAGGGCTGGATGCCACCAGGGCAGAGAGGCAGCGAGTGCCCTGCACCTTCGTGTGATGCTCAGGAGAGAGAGAGAGAGGGAGAGAGAGAGAGAGCGAGAGAGAGAGAAGGACAGAGAGACAGAGACAGAGACAGGGAGAGTCAGCTTCTCAGGCTGGGCTACCCGCGTGCTGCACCAGCAGACACTGTGCACAGGCCCCGAGAGGAGAGCACAGCACAGCTCCCGCAGCACAGCTCGCGGAGGTAGACACAGGCAGGGCTTCCTGGCGGCTCTGAATCCATTCTGGGCGGGGTGCTGCGGGCCTCTCGCCTTAAGAGTGAAACTCCTTTCTCCACCAATGGCAGTGAGGTTGTACCTCGAAGAAGCCACCTCAGCAGATGCTGACGCTTGCATTCTGCAGCGAGGTGGAAGCACCCGGTTTGCTCGGCCTGCACCTCCCTCCCATCCTCCCTCTCCAGGCAAGGCTCACGCTGGCATCAGCACTGGGCTACCCGTGCTAAGGAGGGTGCCCTCCTGGCATGCTCTGCAATCAGGCCGCCCCAGCCTGACTTGTGTAACTGTGTCCTCCGTCCACACAAATCTGCCATCTGAGGGTCGGGCCCCCTTCCCCGAGAAAGCCCCCTCCTGCCTCATGTCATTTCCTCTGCCTGTCTAATTAACTCCGTCACTGTATCTGCAGTCAGATAAAATGCTCATTTCACACCACATTAATTTTTATCAGCTGAACATTAAGCAACACAAAGCTATCTATGCTTGGTTTAATTTACATACTGACAGCCCTGCAAAGCGCTGCCCACAGTGGCTGGGCAGCAAACAAGCAGAACCGGCATCAGACAAGGCCCTTCAAAATGAAATATTGATCTGCTACGCTGACAGTTGGGAGGGCTGGAAGGGTATAGGGGTAGCAGCAAGCAGGAAAAGCTGCTTTCCTTTTCCTTGAAGAACGATTATTGGGGT